>PVJA010023106.1:16852-28110 GCA_004027025.1 Myocastor coypus
AAAAAAAAAAAGACTGCGAAGAAGTGATGCTTCAATTGTCTGAAAACCATCTCTTTTTAAGTGAAAGGAGGGCAAACACAAAGGAAAGACAAAAGAGTAATGGTGGGCAGGGGGGGAAACCAATGCCAAGATCTTTCCAAAGGACCCTATCCTTCCTTTGTACTCTGTAATGCAGGGAGGGTTCTGTGCATATGGAGAGCAAGGCATACAGTGTTGTATTCTCTGATGTTGCCCCTGAACATCATGCAGTTGAAGGGCTACAGTGGGGTCCAAGGGATGCTGCCCTAAGTGGACCTGGGGCTGGATATGAGATTTCAACATCCTCCCTAGTGCCAGGGTGGGGTGCAAGAGTGATGAGGCACAGAGAGCAGGAGTCCTGGCTGCAAGAATGGGTGGTGACCTCTGCCTCTGCAGAGCTTCACTGTGCTGTGAGCTGGGAGGAATCAAAGCACTGGTGAATAAGAAGGTTCACAGGTTTCCCTTTAGGAAGCATTAGTATTCTGGTTTAATACCAAAAAAGCCTGGGGCAACATCTCTGCATCTTTGGATGCTGGGACTGTATTTGAGAACAATTTCCTCTTTTTTCAAAAAAGCAAGCCATCTCCAGAGTCAACCAAAACTATCAGTGGAGTTGGTTGAAAGAAGAAGCCTGATTCCTATGAGTCATGGCCCTCGAGAACTCCAGTCACGAGAACACTAATAAGCATTCCCGTTGTGCTTTGTAATTACAAAGCACCGTATGTAAAGAACTCCTCCTCGTGAACATAGTGCTCAAAATCTAAGCTAAAATAAAAACTAGTGCTGAAGATATGTTGTGCCAGGAAACTCAGTCGTTAGCCTCTAATTCCATGGGTTAAGAATTACTACAATCTTTTCGTCTTCAATATTGAAAGACCACGCAGGTACATGAGTCAGCTGAAGTGACACATGGGAGCGACCAGAGAGTTTGGGACTCGCTCCCACCAGCTTCCTTCTGCAGCACTAGCCAATGCATGGGAGGCCTCCCGCGGAGGAGAAACTAGGCAGAGGACCACGTGCCATTCTTTGTACTTCATGAAGAATGAACTGGTTACACGTGTCTAACTTCCTCAGCTGGTCAGACGTTCAAATAATGATTATGAAAATATGCTGCTTGTTTATGTTCAGAGCTAGTGCAAGTGCAGCGTGTGAAGGGCTGCATCAATTACTGTATAAATATAATGATTATTTATTAAGAACAATATAGAATATTCATGAGCCCTGCTAGCGCACCCCACTAACATTTAGCAAGTTCTTTTCTCTCTGTCATTATTAACAGTGTAGTTTACACTATATTGCACTCACTTTGAAGCCACCAAGATAACCTCCAGTTCTGTGCTCCAGTACACTAAATTACACATTGTTAGTGATGAAATGCTACACCCTGACAACACTCTAATCATAGGTCTCCATGTCACCTGGAACATAGCATTGCTCCAGATTTAGTGAGTATGTGAACCCCCTAAAGGTCTTCTAATTCAGTAAGATCGTGAGTTTCTGAAAAACATTCTCCACTTAACTGCAGTGGCACTGAGCCAGGCACCACAGTTTCAGGAGAACACATGAAAAACCCTGGTATTTCTGTAAATATTGATCTAACTAAAACCTACTTTCCCCAGTATTCTCCTGAGCACCTAATGCTTAAAGCACTAGGCCTGTTTAACCAAAGGAGAAGCAGTTTAATATCTTGTCCTTGCAAAAACATATACATCTATATGCCAAATGCCAAGAATAAGATTATCTTATTAGACATCTTTCATATAACCTTTCATTGAAGCAGGAAATAATGTTATTGAAGTGAATATCAGAATGAAGGAAAAGAAGAAATAATATAAGGGTAATTTAAATCAAGAACTAGGATAAGAAACTAAAAACAAAATGTGAGTTTCAAGTTTCAAAGACATGATGCAGTATAATCCAGTACTGTTGGATAGCAGAGCAAGAAAATAACAAAATAAAGTCAGTCTAGTCAATGGGATTTGAAGACAGAGTCCCCAGGAAGAGAAGCAACAGTATTCCTACCCCACCACAGGAAGGGCTCCAGAGGAGAAAGCCAGAGATACGGAGGGCGTCACACTCACTCCACGCCAGGCCACTGCTCGGCTGGAACATGCAGCTCTCAGGTCCTACCTGGATGGCAGACTCAGCCCCAGTCATGAAAGAGGCAGAGTTGGAAATAAAGGAAGATGGCTCATTTAGCAAAAGGAAGAAAAAGAGAAGATAGGCAACTGTTCTGGAGGAGTAGGGAGCATCAGAAAGCAAGTCGTCTTCAACTTCTCCTTATTAAAACTGGTGTCCCTGCCTGAGTTGGCAGTCTGGTCGGCTTTCTGGCTGGCAGTGACCTTAGCGTGCGCATCTCTGCCTATACTCTTTAGGCTATTTGGTCACTTCTTGTCATTCTGTGATGGGTAAGAGGATGGTGGAATCTCATAGAAAGGCATCTTAGTGAGTTAGAAATGAAGAGCAGGGAACGTGTGTGTTCTGGAGCCATAGCACAGTGATGCTAAAGTGAAAATACACAAATAAGTGTGTATGTATATACAGCTGTGCTTGCCTTTTGTATACTAAATAAGAGTCTTTAGCTGGCTGCCCCCTTGTGCTTTATGCACTTTTTAGGGTGAGAGCGGGGGCACACTGCTGTGCTCTTTTATGTTTCTTGCTCTATCTGTTTTGTCTATTGACTCTTGTTGTTCAAGTTTATGTTGTCTGGCACCTCCTCAGGTCTGGCTTTTTTCTCTTTTTTCACCTTTGTCTTTTTCACTGCTGAGCTCTAATAGCAGGAGTAAAACCTGCCTTTAGTAAGATTTCCTATTAACTTCTTTAATAAAGTTTCATGAGATCTCTTTTGTGTGCGCGCACGCGAGCACATTTCATGACCCTCTCTTTCTATACTGGGAAATATCTTATACTACTTCTACTCAGTTTCAACAAGATAAGAAAAAACACCATTTCACCTTGGTGCTTGGTGCAGACATTAACCCTGGCCGAATCGTCACCAATCTTCCACTCTAGAGTTTCATTTCTTCTCTTTCTTTCTTTCGTTTTTTAATGTATTTAATACAGGGTTTCACTATGCAGCTTGGACTTGAAAAATTATTTTAACTCTTTTTTTTTTTTGAGACAGGGTCTCACTATGTAGTTTGGGCTGGCCTTGTGCTCACTTTTGTAGCCCCTAGGTTGGTCTCAAACTCACAAAAGTCCTCCTGGTTCAGCCTCCAGAGTGCTGGAATTACAGGCATGCACCTCCACTCTATAGTGCCTAAAGAACCCATCACTCCACTGGTTATTAATCACGTCAGGACGGTGAAATCCTTCCTAGTGTGTCGTTCCACAATTAATTTCCCAATTTGTGAAGAAAACTGAGTTTTGTTTTCAAATGGTGACCATAGTTGTACTGTAAAGAAAGAGATAAAATGTAAATGTATTTTAAAGTCACTAAAACCAGCCTTTATAATTAGTTTATGTCAGAAGCTGTGCTAGTTTGATGCTTTGTTTAAAGAGGAATTTTTATTCCTTCTACCCAAAATAACCTTTCACCTAGTTGAAACAACCAACTGTCAAAGGTAAGTTAATGCCACAATTCCAACATATAACTTTCTCCAAATTCAGAGAAAGAAATGAAGGAAACTTTATTTCACTCCTACTATCTCAGAAAGTAAGAAAAAGCACCAAAAAATATGAAGTGTAAGAGATACCGCTGATGCCTTCTAGGAGGATTTTAAAGCCTCCCTGAGGGGCCAGAGAGATAGCTCAGTAGAATAAGTGCTTGCCTGGCAAGCACAGGGTCCTGGGTTCAAAAAAAGCCACTACTTTCAGTGGTAGAGTTAAAGCCTCCCTGCTTTAAAAGGTCCAGATGGTTAGTGGGACTAAGCAAGAGGTGAGTGAGGGCCCACATCGAGCGGGAGGACACTCGACCAAGTCTACCGCAGAAAACAGCCCTGAAGCGTTCTCAGCAGCCCACCAGAAGCACAGGCAATACAGATGAGAATGTTAAGAGGACACTGGAATTTATATTATTTCTATTTTCTGGTACTTCACACTGTGCCTGGTGAGTGGAGGGTACTTAGTTAAGCAGAAATTCAAGACCCTTAAAGGCCAAGAATGGTAGATTCTAGGAAATAAAATGTCAGGAGAGGGCCCGGTGGGATGGCTCAGTGGTCTAAAGCGCCTGCTTGGGAAAGCGTGGGCAGCTTCAGGGACCACAGTTCGATCCCCGGCACCATGTGCTGCGCCAGCCCTGCCCTCTGGGCCGGCTGAGCCAGCCATAAAAATGAGTGAATAAGCAAACAAAGGTTCTGCAACAAGAAAAAATAAATAAATAAATAAATAAAAATGTCAGGAGATTTTCATTCTACAGTGGGAAGAAAATAGTAATAGTGCAGGAAAATGATATTAATTAGCAGTTATATTTAATTAAGACACCTATAAAGAGACAGTGATGGAGAAGCCATTAGAACAAGCTGTTTTCTGTCTCCTTGAATCCCAGGTTTCAGAACAGAGGAGGGGAACACTGAAGCGAGACCAGAACTGCTCCAGGACTTCTCCAACCTTGGGGAGACCCAGCTGCCAACTGTGAGACCACTTACGAAGTCCTGGTGGAATGTTCCCCTGAGGAAGAACGAGGCCCTGTGAGTTCTCAGATAACTGTAGCCGACAATTAAATACGTTTGCATGGGAGACCGCAAACCAGAGTCAGCCAGCTAAGATACTCCCAAACTTGTGACACAAGCCAAGTGAAAATGCAGGGTGTAGCGGTGCGCACCTGTAATTGCAGCACTTGGGAGGCTGAGGCAAGAGGACCACTCATGCCCAGGAGTTTGGGACCAGTTTGAAACCATGGAAGACCCTGTCTGAAACAAACAAATGAAAACACACACACACCCTGTGTGAGATAATAAATGTTTTGCTGATTGATTTAAAAAAAAAAAAGACACCTATAGATTCTGTGCATTTGAGTATTTTATCTATTTTCAATTTGTATCTACATTATGTCTAGCAAAAATTATAAATTGCATAATATACGTGTTTCATGTTCACAAAAAGACATTGATACACAACAAAGCATTAATGATGGTTACCTTGTCAGAAGGTGAAAAACATATTATGAGATATTTGGGTGAACCTTATTTATATCTGTTAAATTTGTGTGACTTTTTGACTAAAACAACCCCGCGTTCCCCTTCCTCTAAAAGAGGCTGTGCTGATGTTTCAGGCATGTCTCCTTCTTTTGCCAGATCTTCTCCAGGAAATATCTCTACATTAGGACAGGAAACAAGACTCTTTTTACAAGTGTTTTCTCAACTCTTTCAGAGCCGCTCTGTTAACCTGAAGCATGCATTTCTTCCTGTCCTCAGCACCTATGACACACCTTGTAGCTCCCTCACTCCAGATCTTAATAAGCACAAAAAAACTAAAACCACACAAAGAGCCAGCTCTTATCTTTTTGTCCACTCTTGTGTCTCCAGTATTTCAAATAATGTTGAGCACACACCCACTGCCATGTAAGTAAATGCTTTTCAAATAGATCAGTAATGCTTTCACTTTCTGCCATGTGATGAGGGACCTACCCTCTCCAGACAGGCTGCCAGTGTCCTGGTGGAGCCCATGACTAAGCCAATTGATATACTTTGGGAATGAAAGCTGACATCCAGCTGCCTCGCTAGTCTTGGTCTGTGTGCTCCAGTACGGACCTCATGAATACTAACGCTGGCATTTGCTCTCTGCGGCTGGCTACTGAGTTCATCCTTCACTTGGCCTCAAGTTCAAGAGAAGGAAGTCATTATGTATTGATTACTCTCAAGCCCTGACATTTTCATCATTAAAGTGCCATTTATATCTTGAATTGACTGATTTGTTAAAGAGCTACGTTTCTTTGTAAAATCCATGGTGACAAAGGCCTCACTGTTTCTCCCACTCCCCTGCAGGCACCTGAAAACTGTATCTATCTAATAAGCCAGTGACAGGGCTTATGAAAGGGAGGCAGCGAGGCCTGACATCCCTGCACAGTCTGCCCTTGCCTCTTGCCATAGTCTGAATATTTGTGTCCTCCTGCAATTCATAAGTTAAAAGCTAGACCCAATACAAAAATGCTAGAAAGGAAGGCCTTCAAGAGCTGATTGGGTCTAAGAACAGAGCCATCATCAATAGGAGGCATGGCCTCATAAAAGAAGACCGAGAGAGCTGCCCTAGGACACAGCTAAAGGGCAGTGTTTATGAAGTAAAAGGCAAGATGTGACAGGGCTTTGATTTTGCTCATGTCCTCACCTTAGACTTCCCACCCTCTAGGACACGCAAAATAGATGTCTGTTGTTTATAAATGTCATCATTTAGTTATAGCAGCCTCAACAGACGGAACAACCTCACACAATGCTTAACAGGCTATGTCGCCGAAGACCAACACATGCTCTGACTTTTAACTCCTTTTCCTTCGCTAGGATGCAAAAGTCCTTGCTCCAGAAAGGCTGACCTGAGAGAGTACTATGTTTGGCAGAAAGGAATACTGAGCTCTTTGTTCTCACAGAGACAATATCCACCCACCATATTTCATAACATTAGAAATCTTCATGAGCACCATTGCGAGGCCACTTCCCCAATCTTCGTGTGGTTTTTCTACACCTGCCCACCAGAGACCAAAGAGATGGAAAGTTCAGTTCCCCTAGGTTTGTCACAGATACCTCTTAAGTGAGATTGTAGAATCATGGGAGTAGGTGCTGGAATCTCCTGCCTAGAAGTTAATAACCAGCTACAACTGCTGTCTTGCAAAGTTACACTATTAAGCAACTACACATAACCTGCTTATTCATTCAGACTGCCATAATACATTATGAAACTTATTCATAAATTTAAAAGGAGAATGAGGACATTTGTATGAGGGAATTATTGGCACTATTTTCCCTTCTACTTGTAGCTCTATAATGCATCAGAGCCATGTGCCACAAACAATATTCCAACCAAAATAATACAAGAAAGACTGCCATTGTTGCAACAAGGAAATGTATATGTAGACATGGGAAAGAAATACTAAATAAATTTCCTTCCTTAACCTCCTGGTTCTACTGCTGTTTACTCGCTGGATTCTGTTACGGGGGATGGACTCACAACCTTCCTAAATTTTAAAACTAAAAAGCACATTTTTGAGCAATAAAATAACTGGCCATAAAATTAGAGTCAAACAACTTGGAAGTAGTATGAAACTCATTTTAAGTGAGATATTAGTCGAATTCTAAAGCCAATTATCAAAAGGTTCACAATAATTTTCAGTTACATGCACTTCAAATTGAAGAGACATTGGTCTTCCTACTTCCTAAGTTTTCAGAACCTATAAAAGCAACAGAGCCTGGCTAAATATTACAATCACCTGGTAGAGTCAAAATTTATTTTAGGAAAGGGAACAGATGGCCACCTGCCCATGAGAGCAGAAGGAGGAAATCGAGCAGGGAAACAAAGACACAAAAACAATGACAAAACCGACCAAATGACCTAATAAGCTTTTGGAAAGAGAGTTTCCCTCCAGGTTCTTACGCATTTTTTTCCTTGATGTAATTTCCTTTAGATGAACAATGTATACTCTCCCCCTACTGGTCAGAGGGTAAGTCAATTTGTTCTTTATATGTCAAATCACCCAGTGCCTTCCAATTATTCCTCTCTAGATACTCAGAACAGAACAAGTCACAAATCCTGTATTCTTTCAGAGATAAGATAATGAGCACTAGGCCAAGTTTCCAAGAAGAAGAAATCCCTGGTCCCTCATATTTTAACTTGCTGTTGATGTATTACAAAAGGGAAACTTCTTTTGTTGTTTGTTTTCAGGGACTATCTAAAGTTACGTGACAAATGAATTTGATTTCCGACTCAGATAATGACATCTAATAGCTTAGAGATAAAACTATGACGGGCAGAAAGCAATCTTGCTGGTTCCACACTTTACCCATGTGACAATACGAAAGTAACAAGTGAGCATTAATTACTAAAGTACTGTTCAAAGCGCTTTGCTGGGATTAACACATACTCCTCACAGAGAATCTGCAAATGAGGTCCGGTATGAAAAGTACAATATGCTCAAGATCATAAAGAGGATAAGGTAAAGAATTGCGATTAAATGCAGGTGACCCTCTGACAAGAGTCTATATTTCTGTAGTCTTAACCACTTCATTGGTGGTTTTCTTTTTTGAGACAGGGTTTCACTCAGTGACTAAATTGTGCAGGCTGGGATTGAACTTGTAGTCCTCCTGCCTCAGCATTCCAGAATGCTGGGGTTTAGTGCACACCACCATACCTAGCTTGGCTTTTAATTTGTTTCCATTGTTTATTTATTCATTTACTTACTTATTTGGTACAGGGTCTTACTATGCAGCTCAGACTCATAGTGATCTTCCTGCTTCAGCCTCCAGGGCACTGAGATTACAGGTGTTCACCTCCAAACCCGGGTTCAGTGGTTAGCACAATGTGCCTGGGGTTCCAGGCTGACATGGCATGGCATGTGATACCTAGGATTGAACCTGTGTCCTTGCACTTGCTGTGCAGGCACTTAGACCACCAAGCTATCTCCCCAGCCCAGCTTTTAAATTTGTAGACAGGACTGATCATAAGAAATGCTTTTTATGATGAACCACAGTATGAAACATTTTCTATTACACAACTCTTTGCACATACATTTTAGATCAACATCATTGAAATCTACGTGCAGCACTGAAATAATTTAATGAAATTACTCTTACTTCATGCAATGCATTATAGTGTGCTTGTTCTTTAAATAAATATTCTTTAAGAACAGCTATGATCAAAAAAAAAAAATCAACTGACAAGATTCTTAAGAGAAAGGAACCCTTCTACACTGTGCGTGGGAACATAAACTAGTACAACCACTATGGAAATCAGCACGGAGATTCCTCAAGAATCTCAAAAGGGAAACCCCATTTGACTCAGTTATTTGCTTTCTAGGTATCCTCTGAAAAGAGTTAAGATCATCATATTACAGTGTTATAGCCATATCCACGCGCATAGCAGCACAGTGTATAATAGCTAAGTCTTGGAAATGTCCCATACCCATCAATAGATGAATGGATAAATAGAAGTGACATTTCTACTATAAAGAAAGATAAAGCCGGGCGTGGTGGCACATGCCTGTAATCCCAGCACTTGGAAGGCTCAGGCAGGAGGATCGCTGTAAATTCAAGACCAGCCTGGGCTACAGAAGTGAGCTCAAGGCCAGCCTGAACTGCATAGCAAGACCCTGTCTCAAAAAGACAAAAAAAAAAAAAAAGAAAGAAAGAAAGATAAGCATAAGGCATTCAGCAATACATTGATACGCTTTGAGACTATATTCAGTGAACTAGCTCAGACATAGAAGCTTAAAATCACATAATTACCTCTTACATGAGGCACATAAAATATAAGTAAAGAGAAAAATAAAAGACAATAGGAAGTAGATCTTTATCAAATGGAAAGAGAGACAAGAGATGAAGGAGGGAGGAGGCAGGCGAGGGACGGAGAATGGGGGTAAAAGCAATTGGAAAGAAAAATGGGACTAGAGGGCCCGGCCACATATCTCAGTAGATTAAAGTGCCTGCAAGCAGGCACAGGGGTTGGCCCTGAGACATTAAATGAAACTGGGAGTGATGTCACATGTCTGTAATCTCAGCTCTCGGGAGGCTGTAAACAGGCGGATCACTAGGAGTCTGATCTAGTAGTGAGACGTCACTAGGAGTCTGATCTAGTAGTGAGACGCTGAACGCCCTGTAGACCCCTCCTTAAAATACAATCAATCAATCAATAAAAGTTTAAAAATGGGACTAGAGTTTTTCTAAATGAGAAGGGGACCAAGAATTAGAAAGATCAGGAAGGGGTGGGAGGGACAAAGGATGAGAGAAATGAAGATGTATTATGTACCTGTATAAACTTCCTATGATAAGTGAAATCATTATGTACATGTACTAATGAAAAATTATAAATAAATATTCTTTAAGTAGTCCATCTTAAAAGCTGACAACAGCAGATTGAATCCTTCCCACATCAAGTCACTCCCCAGACAACCTATATAAAGACCGACTGAGTCATATCTGCAAGTTGGAAAAGTGTTTCTTTTTACTAGTACAGGAATTTTGTCAGGATTTGTTACCATAAGACATCCAGAGCAGTTAGCATACATGTGGAGTACAGTGTGTGCTCCATAGACGATGTCTATTCCTGATCTTGAAAGCTAGATGTAATTATGGGAGACAGAAACACAAAGGGGAAAACCCTTTCTTGGCTATGAATAAATTTAGCGCCAATTAAATTCCGTCATTGGCCAGAAGGTGGGGGATTCCCCAGCAATTGTAACTTATGCTGCGATGGAAATCCTTATTCAAAGAGAGAACTGGGTAGAGAGCAACTCCTGTTCTTCTTCCCCACTAAAAATGAGTAGATTATATACCTTTCTGCTAGAACCCTCAGTCACTCTATTTTACTGATTTGTGAGTCCGTCCATCCAACACTTCAGCTACATACAGTGATCGCCATAGAACTGGTCCTCAAGAAAAGTCTTGCTAGGGAGAAATATTTCCTTTTTTTCCCCGGTACTGGAGATTGAATCAAGAGCTTAACTACTGAGGTCTAGTCCCAGCCCTTTCTTAATTATTTTTTTTATATTGAGACAGAGCAATTCTTCTGACTCAGTCTCTCAGAATGTTGGGGTTGGAAGTGTACATTACCACACCTGGCTAGAAATATTCATCTCTTATTGTTATGCTATCAGATTATCACAAACTTAGTGGTTTTAGGAAGAATTCATTTTTGCACCTTTTCGAGTTTTTTTCTAGAAACCACTAGTATTTCTTGGGTAACCTATATAAAGCGGAAAATAAGATGCAGCCATGATAACACATAAAATTGATTACACATTTACTATGTGGCCTGCAGCAGATGTTTTGTTGAGGGCTTTACTGGCCTTTAATTATTTCCTTGGTAAGAAACCAAGACTGGGGCCAGGGAGATAGCTCAGTACTTTCATGGCAAGTGTAAGGTATCAAATTTGATTCCCAGTGCAAGACAGAGAGAGAGAGAGAGAGACAGAGACAGAGACAGAGACAGAGACAGAGACAGAGAGCAAGACTTGAGAAAGTGATGCAAATTGTCCAAAGTTACATAAACAGAAAGTGACAAATCCAGATCTGGTTTCTTTCAGGAATTATACTCTACTAGTGCATTACATATGAAGTTTAAGTCTGCGCTCATTTAACTATGCAAAAGTTTTGTCCAGC
>PVJA010023107.1:0-33434 GCA_004027025.1 Myocastor coypus
AATGAAGATTATTACACAGATAGGTGGGTGCAGAAAGAGGAGTGAAGAATGCTACAGAGCCAAGCATCACTGCTGGCCAGGTAGGAAGAAAGAAAGAGCAGCCATGGCCAACCTGTGGCAGAGGCTTTCTCATCTTTATGGTGGAAGTTTTCCATGGGCCAGTAAGGGGGTTGACGCTGTGCAAAATGTTTCCTCAGACCCCCTGTAGCCAGGGTAGCCATGGATATTCCTGGTCAATGAGACATGAGCAGAATTTTGCTCAGGACTCATGGAAGCACCTCCTGCCTTCCTGTCATTTCTAACATGAAAATGACTACTGACATTCCTCATTTAATAATTGAGTTCTGGTCCTGTGACAAGGTTGCTGAATGAATTGGTGCTAAGGGAAGAATTGTGTAGTCTATGTACAGTACAACATGCAACAAAGAAGTAGTCAAAGGACATCCCAACTCTATGACTTTGTTTTTATTTTTATAACTCTCATGCCCAGTACTGTGATGCATAACAGAACATAAAAATGCAGTACTATACAGTGCAAACAGCAAAAACTACAACAGTACCATACAAATAAGGGTGTATTATACAAAAAAGACACTGAGTCTCTACAAACAAGATTTACAGAACTGTACCAACCACCCAAAAAAAAAAAAAAGCAGCAGGTCATAAAACCCAGTGCACCTTAGTACGCACATCGGCAGCACATATACAAATAGAGTGCCACAGTTCTAAGTCCAAAAAATCAATAAGTGAGTTAGTTACTAAACAAGGAATATCTGTGTAATGTCTGCCGTGAGAGTAGGTATTGTTCAACCACAGCATAAAAGCAAAAGAAACATAGCAATATCAGTGAGACCCGAAGCCGTTGCTAGCAACCACTCACCTATGGACTTCCTGTGAAAGTGCGAAAAACAGCCCGTGTGCAAGGCACTCAGCCCTGGGCTGGACTGGGCCGCTGTGGTCTTCTGTTCATTACCACCAAGTGCATTCCTGATCCACCACCAGGCAGGTCTGTGGCAAGGTCCTTTCACGTGAAAACCTTCCATAAGCTGTGAAGCACTGCCCCACTCCAGAGATACTGACAGCCATTCAAAACTAATACAAAAAGAAAAAAAAAATGTTTCAAGGCAGTGGTTTGGCATCTTGTCAGTCAAACATTTTAATCATGGGGTAGACTATCTCTACTTTGAAGTGGACAGATATAGTCAAAGTACACTTTCCTTAGTTAAATCTAAATATGGTGGTATCTTCATTCACAAGCCAAATCAAATTTCTTCATCATATAGGTAAAGCATAACTTGTGCATAACTGAAATGTTAAATATACCTATGGGTCTATTCCTAAATGCTCTCACTAAAAACCAACCAGCCAACAAACAAAAAGCAACCTTCTCCAGCTCCAGATTTTCTTTAGCATTCTGAAATAAGCAGATATGAAAAGAAAAGAGAAAGCCTAAACACCAATGAAGAACTCCCACAAAATAACATCAGAATCCAGTTTCACTTAAGACATTGGGTTTTTGGTTCCACCAGAGCACATCAGACTCCAGAACTTGGGTTTTCTTAATCTTGACCTTTTCCAAACCATGCCTGTGACCCTCTCTCTAGAGCCTGAAGTGATGGGACAATTCTGTAGCCACCTTCCTGGGTGCCAACTCCCTGCTGATGATGAGGGGCAGGAAATGGGCATACTCAAGGTATAGCCATTAGGCTTCTAGGTTCAGCACACCCTTCCTTTGAGCCAGAAGGCAGTGCAGATTGGTTCTACCAAGAGCCAAAGATTGCTGAGCTAGGACCTGAGCTGCTCTGGTGTGCCCATACCTAAGCTTTTAGGCACAGCACTGCACATCCCTAGACAAAACACTGGGGCTCAGAACTCCAGAAAGCTGCATGCAGAGGTGAAGTGGCCCTACTTAGTCTCTGGGAGAACATGGTGTAGCACTGGATACAAGTCTGTGGTGGAGTTCACCCCTACAAGTTCTTCCAGCATACTTGTGGGACGGGGACGGGAGCTGAGTATGAAATGAAGTTTGTCTTATATTGATTAGTCATGCTGGCTAAATAAGCCACCATGCCTAGATCTCTTCTTGTGGCTTGCTAAAAAGTCATACCTAAAACATAGGTATGAGCCAGGCATGGTGGCATGTGCCTATAATCCCAGCACTCAGGAAGGCTGAGGCAGGAGGATCACTGCAAGTTTGAGACCAGCCTGGGCTACAAAGTGAGCTCAAAGCCAGCCTGAACTGCACAGGGAGACCCTGTCTCAAAAAGACAAAAACAAAAAACAAAAAACAAAAAAAAACCATAAGTGTGAATATACCTAAAACACCCAGTCTATCCTTAGATGCCTTCAGGACATTGCTCACAGCTACCTTGATCATATTTTCTGTAATTTTCTCAGAGATGTTCACCCACAACAAGTATCTTTTTTTTTTATTCAGTTCAATTCATCTTAGTTTGTTCTGACTCTGTACAAGAAAGGGTGTTTCATAGAATACTGCAGAGTCCCTGTGCATTACAGACTTTATCCCATCTGCTCCGAAGGAAGCCAAGATCAAGGTGCCAGCTGTCATTTCCTTCATTGGTCTAAACCTTTGCTTCTTTTACCCATGGCCAGGTCTCCTCAGTGCCACATCAGGACCACAAAAACCAAACTGTGCTAGAAGCTCTGCCCTACATTTACCAGCTGCATTTAACCTGAGCAGCTCATCCTCCTCTTTAAGCCCTGATTAACAGTACAATAAGCAAAGTAAGGGAACTGTGAAGGGAGGAGCTATGGGAGATGCTAATTACTTTGTGTTTTATAGCTTTTACCCAAACCGAATACCAAATTTAAAACATCAAACCGGGGCCTGGCAGGATGGCTCAGTGGTCTAAAGCGCCTGCTTAGGAAAGCTTAGGCAGCTGCAGGGACTGCGGTTCAATCCCTGGCACCACATGCTGTGCCAGCCCAGCCCTCAGGGCAGGCTGAGCTGGCCATAAAAATAAATAAACAAACAAAAGCTCTGAAACAAGAAAAAAATAAATAAAATTTTAAAAAATAAATCAGCAAACCCCAGATATGTATATATTCTCAATATCTTAAATAATACTTTTGCAGTCTATTTTCCTTTTTAAAAATTATTTATTTGTTTGTTTGTTTGTTTGTTTATTTGATGCAAGGTCTCATTATGCAGCTCAGACTCATAGTGATCTTCCAGTCTTAGCCTCCCAGCTATGGGATTACAGGCATGCACTACCATGCCCAGTTTTGGTAGTCAGCTTGATAGAACCCAGGTCCTTGTGTTTGCCAGGCAGAGGCATAGACAGCCAAGCTATCACCCTCACCCTCATTTTCTTTAATGTAGAAGAATTTTACTGAAACAATGTCTTTTTGTTGTTTTTTTTTTGTTTGTTTGTTTCTTTGTTTGTTTTTGTCAGGATCAGGGATTGAACTCAGACCCTTGAGCTTGCCAGGCAAGCGGTCATTCAACTGAGCTATCTCCCCAGCGCCCAAAATAATGTCTTGTGCAAACACATTTCACAAAACTTTATAGTCAGGTTTCTTTGGTGTGATTTCCATTTTCTCTTCTGTTAAATCTTAATGATCATTGTTTAAGGTGTTTTTAGGGGGGGTGGGGGGCGACTGGCTCAGGCTGCCTTTTGGGTGGGTGTGGGAATCAAACTGCCTTCCCCTGTACCTGACTGGGATTGCCCACACAGGCACTTAAACCACTGAACTAACCAAAAAGCCAATGATAGTTATTTAATGAAGCATTTTTGTTTCAAAGGAGCATAATGTGGTTTGATCCCATTTTTATAAACATCTCTCTTTTTCTTTTTTTTTTTTTTTTGGTCTTTTTGAGATAGGGTCTCCCTGTGCAGTTCAGGCTGGCCTTGAGCTCACTTTGTAGCCCAAAGGCATCTCTCTTAATATTTCTTCCTATTGCTCTGCTCCTAATCATACATATAGATATTCATTCACCCAGAAAAGTATTCATTCAACAATGGATATTTATGAATGCTAAGCTATTTCTCTTGTTCTCTCAGATCTTATTTTTTCTTAAAGTATAAAGTATTTATGAATATTATTTTGTTTTTCTTTTTTTTTTGGTCGTGTACGTGTGCGTGTGCGTGTGCGTGTGTGTGTGTGTGTGTGTGTGTGTGCGTGCGTGCGTGCGCGCGTGTGTTTGCTGGCTCAGCCCACCCTAAGAGCAGGGCCGGTGTGGCATATGGATATGCCAGGGATTGCGCTGCAGTCTCCTGAACCTGCCTAAGCTTGCCTAAGTAGGCACTTTAGACCACTGAGCTATCTTGCTTGCCCTACAAATATTATTTTCATGCAAGAGAGATCAGAAGAAAACACACTCAGCTATGATTATGTGCAAAGCCATCATGGGGTCTTTTGTCCTCCATGTTCCCGTATTTTCCAAATCGTTCATCTTTTAGACACCAGGTTAACTGCTGCCCCACTGACCTGATCCTTCCCTGGCCACTAAGGGAGGGACCCGTGGCATTACCTTTCCATAGGTCTCTATTCCACTCCTCCCATAACACTCGTCATACTTCAATGCTAAGAACAGAGTCATCTTTCTTGCCTGACGCACTTCCCACTTGGAGAGCAGAGTACTATCATTTTCTTTTTACTGCGCAAGTATCATGGAGCAACTCCATGGTAACTATCAACCAGACCAGTCAGTGTATGTGCTTGCTAGTTTCCTCACAGAGCGGCTGCACCAGCAACACACAGCAACTGTATCTTATTTTTCATCTGAACACCCCTGATTTTGCTGAACTTGTCAGACAATAGAAAGCTTCAGGAGAAAATCATTTTAAAATTCAAAATGAAGTTCCTGGCAAGCCATTTCACAGCTCCAGGAAGAGAGGCATACATCAGCCCTGTGGTCCTCCCAAAAGCATGGAGCCCTTGCATGGCCACAGTGAAGGGAATTGGTGTTAACGCTACCTAAAAATTTTAATTCTGTGATCTAGTAGAGCACTCGCCTCTTAAGTTTCTTATCTAATGACTTGACATATCCTGTGTTCCTTCTCTCTTTTTTTGGTCTCTGTACTTCCAGTGTCCACAGTGTTTCAGTCCACCTTTTCATTCTATATTTCTCCTTGACCAACACAACCTAGTCTTCAGTTGTACCTGTGAAAATAGCTCTATACAAAACCATAAGTAAATTTTTTTTTTTTTTTTTTTTTGAGGTACAAGGGATTGCACTCAGGAGCCTGCGCTTGCCTGGCAAGCACTTATTCTACTGAGCCATCTCCCCAGCCCACAAAGCCATAAGTAGAACATTGCACATCCTCTGAGGGCCCTTGAATTATGTCTTCTTCCTGAAGCATTTAACATGGTTGATCATGTCCCATTGGTTAAGACCTCACTTCCTCTGACTTCCCTGTACCATAATCTTCTATTTTGTTTCTCCACTCCTCATCATTAAAGGTGTATTCTGGTCTGTAGAGAGATCAAGAGTGCTCTTAGGGGAGTGTAATCTCAAGTATGAGATTCTTGCCCTAAAGGGCGTGCGCTAGAGTTCTGATACTAGTAGCTGCTGCTTTTCAGTAGGTGGGAAAATTCAATTAGGCATAGAAATGGCCCTGAGGAATGCTCACCACACACTCTTCTCAGCCACTAAGACTGCTTTTAGGCAGAGAGAGTGTCCCTGGACCTGGAGCAGCTCTGCTCAAGCAGTGAAGGCAGCGGCCAGCAACAAAGGAAGAGGCCAGAAATCAGAGAAGATACCATACACAGCTAGGATGAACAGAGACCAACAAAGACCGGGCCATAGTTGGTGACCCACTCCCTGCCACTGTGCCCAAAGCTCTGGGCTTCATACCCAGGATCCAAATAAAATAAAATAAAATAAAATAAAATAAAAAAAACTTGAAAGCTATCACAATGTGAAACCAGTCACTACTAAACTTAAAATGAATATTGTGAGTGGTGAAAAAGTTAGCAGATTGAAGAATGCTTGTGCAAATATGCAGAAGAAATTGTTGCATGTCTGAAAAGGCTTTTTACTTAAACCTCTGCAGAAAGAGCGATTCCTTGATGACATTCTACCACACAGAATGTGGTGAAGTTTAAGCCAGATCAGGTGGTTTTGCTCTGAAAAACAGTAAGAGAGTGCAAGGTGCTCATGTGGTTACCACAAATGATCGGAGATGAATGGATTGCTCAAAGACACAGGATGCACACCGAGGAAAGTGGAGGCGCTGCCCAGCACTTCTGCTTGGAGGTTCACACGGCTGGAATGGCACTCTGCAGCTGAGCAAACGCCGCGGGGAATGCTTGTTACAGGAGATTCACTGGCCCGGCTCTGAAGGAAGAGATGGAGAGAAGAATGAAGAGGCGAGCAGTGGCATGAAAAGGGGTTAAGCCAAATACATCTGCCTGCCTGGAGTGGGGATCCAAAACATAAGATAAACGGAGGTAGAGAACAATCTGCCTTGACTGGCGCAGCCCTGCATTTGTCTTTGTAAGTCTGCAAAGAGGACTGAGCAGGAGTTGTCCCTCCTTGACAGATAAGGACCCCACAGGCCATTGAGAATAAGTGTTCATGCCTTGCAACATCAGCTGAAAAACACAGCTGGGATTTGAGCCCACATTTTTGCTCTCGTGGTAATGCCAAGTTCAGCATTGTTACCACACCATCAAACTAAAGGAAAAATTCATTCTTTTTATTTTTTGTGCATGTGTAGGGAAGGGTGTACAGGGTGTCCAGAATCTCACTACCAGATTAGACTCGTAGTGATCCACCTGTTACAGTCTCCCAAGAGCTGGGATTACAGACACAGGCCACCATGCTGAGTCTCAATTGTTGTCTTCAGTGAGCACCTGGGACGAGGCCCACATGGCAGGCCTGGGGACTGAGTCCCCAACCCCTGCACCTGCATGCAAGTGCTTTAATCCACTGAGCTATTTAGCTGGCCCCTCTTTCTTTCATTTAATGAGTGCTTTGTAAGCATCTGAAATAGGCCAGGTAGTAGAAACAATTGAAGTAACAACTACCTTCAAGTCAGCTGCAAGGAATTCTGGAAACCACATGGGCGCTACCTGAGTTGAAGCTTAATAACAACAACAAAACAATAATATTAAAAATTTACAAGCCAAGCAGCTCTGTGTGACCTCTTAACATGAAACTAAATATTTTAAGTGCAACATTATTAAATCCCACCAACTGTATCATGAGGCAGGTACAATTATGCCCTTTATAGATGAGGAAATTGATTCCCTAAGAGAGATAGGACAAAGGTGACAGCTGGTAGGAGACCAGCTTGGTTTCTGACACAGGCTGATCATGGAGTCTGCACCCTACAGCAGGCCTCTTAGCTCTAGACCCTGCTGAAGACAGATGATTCCTGTCAGGGAGAGAGAGGCACTGGGCTTAGTGAGCTGCTGGAGGTGCCAGGAGGCTCAGCACACATGCGCTCCTCCCTACCACGTGGTGGCAGCATCCTGTCTGTCCCCACCCCCGCACCTCAGCAACCCTGACCTCCAGCAGGCTGAGGGGATGCCTGCCTCCGGAAGCCCCCAACATCCTGCATTCTGCTGAATCCACAACGTGTCAGGACACCAGTCCCAGCTGCAGTACACAGACAGCCTGGACTGACAGGCTGGGCTGAATTACCAGCCCCTTGGCTAGAAATAGCCCTACAAGAAGTGTGTGGTAGCTACGTGTCCACAGAGAGGGGAGGTGGCAGGGTAGGGGAGCCAAAGAGTCCCAGGATCCTGAGATAACACTAGTCCGGACATGCAGCATCCCAAATACAGTAGGCCAGCCAGGGTCATAGGCTCCAAGGAGATGAGTGGGAACCAGGATGTCTGCCCTCCGCCGTGGGCTGCGTGACAAGCCCCAGGCATCCTGAGAGGGTGGGCCGGGGCCTTGGTCAGTTCTGAGTACTAATCAAATTGGGCAGCCTGTGTAGAAAACACATACACACACACACACACACACACACACACACACCAAAGTCTCTATCGTTCCTTCTTTGGACAGACCCCAGCTTTGAAAGACAACCGTCTACCCTCTGATTTTGGACAAAGATGCAATGTATGGTAACAGGAGAGAACAGAGCCCTGTAAACAGGTAACCCAGGGCTCTCGCCACAGCCCCTTCTTTCTCTACCAAGAGAAGAAACGCCTGAAGCTCCCAAGGAGAGCTTACTTACTTCCTGTGTACCCGACACCCCGACACTGCTATCATCCCTTCCATCTTCATGGTCCTTCCCATCCTGGCAGCTCCATTGGTGCTGAACACAGAGGCATCCAAGAAAAGCTGAGTTGGCTGAGCTTGAATTCAGAGCCAGAAGACCCAGATTTGATTCCCTTTTCTGCCCTATTTTAAGAGTGTGGCCTTGAGCAAGGCATAGCTCAATCCTCCTCAGGAAAGATGGGGGCCCTCCATGTTATGGGGTTTGTGGGAAGATTAGACAATGTGCCTGCAGACACTCTGCAGGGTGCACAGCCAGGGAAGGAAAAGGTGTCTGTGGAGGTGAGGAGTGGGCTGTCACTGCAGGAGACTCATGATGGGGGGGGCCCAGACCCACCTCCAAGCATGGGTCACATTGAACATGTCGCTTTCGCATCTCGTCCTGTGATGCTGCCTGTGCTCCTTCAGAGCACTGTATACAGCCCAGAGTAGGTCTAGGAAAGTGCCTTATCACTGGAATAGTACTGTTTTTGTAGGTGATGTGATGGCCTTACCGGAGGGCTTTTAAACCATTTAACATGAGGGTCTGCCCTATGAAAAGTCACAGTTCTGTGGCACAAAGACCACACATGGCTACAGAGATGCAGGCCTCTGCAAGCTGAGGGCGTCAAGACCTGTATAGATGTCCTTCCTGGGGACTCTGAGAAGCTCTTTCTTAGAATTTCATCTGAATAGTATTTCCTCAAAGAGATTGTTATCAGTTCACAGATAATGGAAATCTCTAGATACTGTTGGAATGACTCAACTGAAGACATAAATTATTACAATTTTACGGGAAGAGTGGTCTCTTTGAACATTTACAGCCTGATTTCTGGGTATGGAAATGACAATGTTGGGCTGGCCTGACAACTCAGTGGACTAAGAGTGCAGCAGCCAGGGTTTGATCCCCAGCATGCCGTGCCAGCCCTGTCCCCGGGGGTGCACTGAGACAGCAATTGTGACTGGGCGTGGTGATGTGTACTTATAATCCCAGCACTTTGAAAGGCTGAAAACAGGAGAATCACTACGAGTCAGATCTACGTAGTGAAACCCTGTAGGCCCTGTATCCTCTGTCTTAAATGCATTAAAAAAAAAAAAAAAAAAGAAAATGTTATTATTGAGGGAATGTCCCATGTGGTCATAACCATAAGCAGAGATTTTAGTTAAGCTTTCTAGTTGGATATGCCTTGAAGCATCTCTGGTAGTTGGGTCATTTTATTGAGCCAAGACAAAATGAGATCTACAAAGGTGAAGCCACGCTTGCAGAGGTGGCTTCGGAGACTCCCAGCTCCAAGATCAGTTCTCTTCACTACAAAGTGTGAGCTGGTAAGGATCAGATCAGAATGTGAGACAAAGTAATTGCGCAAGGAATGATTCCAGAACCTTCACCACAGAGCTAGGAGGACTGAGAGGCCCTGAGGGAAGTGAAGCTGTGGGAAGCAAAACTTTTTTGTCTTTAGGTCATTGCTAAGACTAAGGTAGAAATCAAAGATCTGGGGCCAGGGAGATAGCTCAGCAGAACAAGCACTTGCCTGGCAAGTGCAGCGTTCTGAGTTCAATCCCTGGTACTGCAAATAAATAAATAAATAAACAAATACTAAAATTAAATAAATAAATCAAAGATCTGTTCACCAAGAACTTGTCTAAAGATCTCCATAATGCTCCATATTCAAAGGTGGTGTGCAAAGCACTTGGAAAAAACTGCTTTTCCAAGCTTGAGAATCCCAATGGTCTCACTCTGTCCCAGTGAGTAACCATAGCTGTGGCACTATTGGAAGGGTCATGGCTGCAACTCAGAAGCTTGATGCCAGTACTAATTTCTGCTACTGACTTGGCCTTGTGACCCTGGGTAGGTCACCTCTGGGCTTCATTGTTCCTCATCATAACAAAGGCTAGATTGAAGACTTCCAAGGCTCCACAGTTTCTGTGGACTCTGGCTCACACAAAAAGGACAGTGGAAGGGGAAGGGACTCACTGATTGCCTTTGGGTTTAGGGAGTTGGTTCAGGAAGAAAGGAAGGAAAATGGTAGGAAAGAAAATGGAATCAGATTTCATGAATTTCCTGAGTTCTGGAAACTCCAAGTGTAGTTCTGATTCAGAAAGACATGCCCTAGGCACGAAGGGGTGAGAAGATGGGGGTTCAGTCACTTCAGAAAATGGCGTGTCATGCTCTGGTTCCATCAGCAGAAAAGAGCCTGGAATTCATTCTGCCTTGTTGGAATAACTTTTTGGGCAAGCACCTTTCCAAGGGGAAATGGAGATAGCTATTGCAAAAAGTATTTTGAAACATTAAAAAACCCTGTTTACTCAAGCATAAAATAAGAATATGCTTTGTCTTGGGGAGTAGAGAGAGACAAAGAGAAAAAAAAAAGGAGAGTGAAAGAGACCTCTCAAAATAAGAGCATGTGTGGGGTGGAGGACAAGATGGAAATGAACAATTTATTTTTTTTAACTGAAAAGCAGCCTCTCCAAATCTCCTTCCCAAGTCTGACCTAATTCCTTGGCTTTGTCTTGAGTAGGGCAAGCACAAACCTGGTCTTCTCGATATCACTGTTGCAGGCTAGGCCTCCCCACGGGTAGGCATACATGCTCACCTCTCCCACAGGCTGCAGAGGCAGAAGCCACAGGGGCCATTCCAGGAAGAAGAAGGGAATTAATGGAAAAAAGAGAGGTGAGCATTTGATTTGTTTGTTTGTCTTTTTGAGACAGGTCTCGCTATGCATTTCAGGCTGGCCTTAAGCTCACTTTTGTAGCCCAGGCTGGTCTCAAGCTTGCAGTGATCCTCCTGTCTCAGCCTCCCAGGTGCTGGGATTATAGGTATGCACTGCCACACCCTGCAAGGTGAGCATTTGAGAAAGAACGTCAACCTACTGGGGGGACCTAAGGGACATTTGGGCTGATGAGGTCCCGAGGTTAGAGAATGCATATTTACAACGTCTCAGCAACAATGGTAGGCAGCAAGCAGCAGAGCAGAGCACAGAGCATGGGCTGTCTGAGTGTTTGTTGTATAATCTTTGTACAGGTCGTTAGCTCATATTTACATTCTTACATGGTGCCATAGCCAGTGCACGTGTGTTTTTCTAAGCTAAATAACTGTATCCCACTGTGCAACCGAGCCAGACAAGTGGGATCAGGTTCTCAGGTGTCCTTAGGTGTCCCTAAGCTTTGAAGCCATCTGAGTGGTTCCCTGTAGAACAGAAAAAGTAATTTAGGGCTGTAGCTGTTGGCCAGCTGCTTAGACCTTGTCCTCTGCTCTTAGGCTCTTTGGTGGCCCTGTTTGCTAAGATACCCTGGATGAAGACATCAGAGATTCCTCAGCCCCTTTCTAGTCCCAGAAAAATAGGTTTCATAACACTGACCCTATAATTTCTCAAACAATTACCTGTGATTCCATTGTGGAAAGTATGATGAGGTTCTAGCTCTACATTTAGATTTGCTTTGACATCTGTTGAGCTGAGACTGATATTATAGTGATCTAGAATATTAAATTATAAGATGTATGTAATATAATAATATGTTATATAAAATATCAGGTTAAAGGAACCTGCCTTCCTTGAGTTTATTTCTCACTGGTGTGGATAACTGAAGTGAAGTGGTGGAAGAGAAACACGTCCCCCGTTAGCAAATTTAAACCTGTTCAGTCGCCACCCATGAAGTATGTAACTTCAGTGTGTAACGATGAGGAAAAAGTTGGCCTTCCAGCCATGTGACCAGATACCTGAATTCTGTCTCAGCTACTCTTCTCTTGTTGTTAGAACAAATACCCATCACCCAAAATGAAGGAAGGACAGGTCTACTTAGCTCACAGTTGCTGGCGGTTTCAGTCCATACTCGGCCGGCTCCAAGGCAGAACAACACATGGCAGAGAGCAACTTTGCATGACAGCAGCAAAAAGCAGAGAGCAAAAGGGAGAAGTAGTAGCAACAATGGCTGCAGATTGGGGCTGGGGAGATAGCTCTGTGGCACAAGTGCCTGCCTGGCAAGTGCAAGGTCATGAGTTCGAACCCTGGTCCCACCAAAAAAAAAAAAAAAAAAAAAAAACACAATGGCTGCAGAGAGCAAGTCTTTCTCATCCTTATCTGCCCCAGGCTGAGTGTAGCACTCACACCCATATTCCCAGCAGTACTCATACCAATAATCCCAGCTAATCCATGAGCTGGGGATACAGCTGAGGAGCATAGGCACCTGCCTGGCAGGTGCATGGTCCCCAGTTCAGTCCCCATTTCAATCTCCAGTACTGCAAATAAATAAATAAATAAAACCATGACCTACAAAAAGCAAAGCTGTGAATGCAATCCATGAGTTAATCACAAACTCTAGAAGTCTGCCCCATAACTGCATGAGGCTTTTTTTTTTTGGGGGGGGGGCAACTAGGCACAAACTGTAACACTTGAGTTGAGCAACTTGGAGGAAGAACTTGCTTTAGCTCATGATTTTAGCGATCTCAGCCTACACTTAGCTGTGACTGTGGTATCTGGGCCTGCAGGAAGAGCGTGGTGGGGGGCAAGCCTCTCATCTCTGGACTGCCAGGAAGCACAAAGAGCAACTGGGGTAGAGATGAAACAGATCCTCAGAGGCACAGCCTTGGCACTGTGTTTCATCCAGCAAGGCCCTTCTCTTGAATTGCCCACAGCTTCCCTGTGACCTCGTCAGCTATGCAGTCATCCATACACGAACACATCAGTGAGGTCAGTGCCATCGTGGTCCAGTCACCTCTCAAAGCCTCACCTCTGAACCCTGCTGCACTTGGGGACCAAGACTTCTACACATAAACTTCTGGGGTCATGTTAGTCCCCAAAGCCATAATGGGCAGTATAGCAAAAGTCTGGAGGGCCTGGAAGACAACAAAACAGCATTCTGCCTGCAGGGGAGCAGCTAGGAGAGGCTCAGAGGTGATTCCACCCCCAGGTCTCCCGGTGCCAAGCAGAGGCCGGGGAAGCCTGCATAGACAGGAAGGTGCACGCCTGCAGCTGCACAGACACATTTGAAAGGAGGTGCCCTCCAGTTTTGAAGTTAGTCCTGTGATGAGGGCAAGTGAGAAAATTACTTGCATCTCATTCATTGATCAATTGATTGACTGAAGTGTCAAAGATGAACCCAAGGTCTTACACTGAACTACATCTCCAGCTTTCTCTCTCTCTCTCTCTCTCTCTCTCTCTCCCTTTTCTTTTCAAAGAATACAAACAGACATACAAAGAAAAAAACAGCATTAGAAATGAAATATGTAATATAACCATTGTTAAATTTAAACAATAAAAGAATTGAAAAAAAAAAAAAAGAAATGATACAGGGCAGCCAGATAGCTCAGCAGACTAAAGCGCTTGCTTAGGCAGAGCAAAGCAGCCCTGCTTCAATTCCTGGCACACCTTGCCAGACCTGCTCCAGTGCCACTGAAACCGTGATTGAGACAGTGCGTGCCTATAATCCTAGTGCTTGGGAGGCTGAACACAGGAGAATCACGACCCTGTGGACTCTGTACTAAGTACAGAAGAAAGAAAGAAAGAAAGAAAGAGAGAGAGAGAAAGAAAGTAATACAAGAGTTGACTGAACAAAGTAGTAGGAATTCAACAATGGTTGCTGTAGTGCATGATGCTATCCTCAAGCTAGTTGTTCACATTATCAGACATAAACGTGTAAGACTTGTGTAAAGAAAAACAAAACAGCAAAGAAGTTATAAGAAATTCAAAAGAAGAAAAAAATCAAAGCAGAAAACATTTTTCTAAGCATTAATTGGTTTGGATAAGTGCATTGTTGATTTCTGCTGGTCTCTCCAGCTTTTCTTATTTTTTATTGTGAGACAGGGTCTCACCAAAATAAGTTACCCCGGTGAGGCTCAAACCTGTCATCCTCCTTCCTCAGCCTCCCAGAATACTGAGTTACAGCCCTGTGCCACGAGGCTGTGACTAAACGTGGGGTCTGTGGCACAAACACCACTGCTAAGTTTTGCTCTCATTTTAAGTTACAGGTTTAGGGCCTGGGGATTTGGCTCAGCGGTAGAATGCTTGCCTAGGAAGCTGGAACCCCTGGGTTCGATCCTTGGCACCAACAGCAAAAAATAAACCTCCCCTAAAAGTTACAGGTTTACACAAATGTTGGGTAAAAGTACAGAGTTCCCACGTAGCTCCACCCCGCCCCGCCCTGCCCGCCCCGCCCTGCCCCACCCCGCCCTTGCACCAGCATGGTGCTCGAAGCCCTGATGGCCACAGGCCACTGCACAAGTTCACAACCGGTGAGGGTCCAACCTCGGTGCTGCACACTCTGAGTTTTTGGCAAATGTATGTCACACGTCTATCACTGCAGTATTGTACAGAACCGTGCCACTCCCCAGAGACTGTCGTGTCAGTTACATCTGTGTTCTAGATGCCCTCCTACCCTCAGCTCTCCTCCTTGCACAGCTGCCCAAGACATTGGTCACAGGGACACCTATCCACAGTGACAGCACAGCAGGACTCTAATGTGAGCCCTATAAACTATATGCCTTGTACTAAATTTATTCCTTTGTAAACCCTGACTACAACAGGTGGCAAGATACAATCGAAATGGCAAGACACTTTTGGAAATATTTTCTAATTAAATACAGATTGCTTCTCAGCCTTTCAGCTAAGATCAAGTGTAGTAACTAATTAAATACATAGTGCTTGCTTGGGAAGCTGGGGCAGGAGACTCAGTGTGAGTTTGAAACCAGCCTGGGCTACAAAAATGAGCTCACAGCCAGCCTGAAGTACATAGCAAGACTCTGTCATAAAAAGATGAAAATAAATAAATAAATAAATAAATAAATAGTGCTTGGATGTGTACCCTCCTCATCACGGTCCTTACTAGCCACGTCAGGATTTATAAATTCACAAGTGGCCTCTACAAGGTCACTGGAAGCCTGAGGTTCACTGGCAGAAGGACCAGGAGTGGAAAAGTCACTCCCAGCTAACCTCGAGAGAAGCACCTCAATATTTTTATGTCATTTTAAACTCTTTTCCAGGCCTTGGTATCTCACCTTCCCTGAAGATAGGACATCCTCCCCTAAACGTTTATTTTAGAAAAGCTGCCCTGACAAAAAGCTGGACATTTTGCTTGGAGAGGAGAAATTGGAACATCTCATTTGGAAGAAAATAAAGGAAGTGGGGGAGTGACTCCGTGGTTCTGGAGTACGGGGAGTAAGCCCTTCAAGAGGCAGAAAGCTGCAGTGACTTCAGCCACCACGGCCACCCGGCGGGCAACTGCTGTCCGGCTGGGCATGGCACACACACATGTGAGGTGCAGGTGTGTGGGGGAGGCACACGTGCATCTACACACTCACCTTGGGAATCATCCCAGAAGTCTCAGGAGGAAAGAAAATAAGGCTTCTAGAAGAGGAAGCCTCTCAAATGGGATCTGATGGCATAGTATTTCAGTACCAAAAAGAAGAGAAATATAGACAAACTGACCCGGAAGGGTGGTCACAGTGGACCTTGGCCAGGACAAAGTGTGATTATCCTAAATATAGGATGCACTCTGGGTTTACTTTCCAAATGTGTGTGTGTTCCCCAACCAACACCATTTTCCCTTTGATGATGTCTCAGCTCTGTAGCGCACTGTTCACCTTATGTTTCATATTCCCACATTGATTTACCTCTTAATAAATACAGATTTAAAATGATGTCTTTTGCTTCTCTTTTCGATAAAATCCTGCCATACAGGACTGTGTGTCAGGAGCTAGGATGCTTCAGCGAACGTCACCCAAACCTCCCTTCCACCTCAGCTCATAGCACCGTTTTGAGCATCAACAAAAAACGATGGCTGAGAGAAAACACATGTGAACAAATGTGAAGTGGGACGCAGTGGGCACACCCAGGGTGCACTGCTCCCAGGAAACTGCCCAGTGAACTCCTCTCAGGTTAGGTCTGTACTTTTTCATTCCTGGGCTTCTCTAAGGATATTCCAGAAAGTATTAGCCATGTAACAGGCTTTTGACAAATATGTGTTAAGTAGACACATTCAAGCAAGAGAGAATCTGCTTGGATATAAAGAACTTCTTTCTGGTCTGTTTACCAGGGTTTGTTTTTGTTTACTTACTTACTTCTGGAGCTGGGAACAGAACCCAGGGCACTGAAACCCAGCAAGTGCTCTCCTGCTGAGCAGCATCTTACCCCAAGAAGGGTTCTAACTACTGAAATGCTGAGACCCTGGAGTGGCACTTCAGGAAGGTGTGGCACTTCCAGCAGAGAACACTGAAAAGACCAGGAAAACAGTTTGACACCCATCTCCTTGAACATGGGGACCAGCCAAGGTTACCGCCTAAGCAGAGAGATCACCATGAAGCACTTACTAAATGCTGGAGACAGAATAGGAAGAGATGAGCCAGAAGGAGCCAGGAATGATCAAGTTCTATTGTGGACAGACAGGGCCTCTGGACGGACTCATACAAGAAGACTGGGAGCCTCCTGAAGCCACCTGCTGTCCTACCTCCTAATTTTTTTCCACCGTGGTTCCTCCAAATTTGCACCATGATTTTTTCCACTTGATTCTTTAAAAATCAGTGGTAAAGCTTACACTGAGAAAACCCAGGAGATTACAGGGGAGTCCAGGGGAACTCAGCTTCCTTAAAACCTTCTCAGAGTTGATTCAGGAGATGAAGGAAAGTGAGGAGCTTGTGGGAAGGGAGATCCCAGGGTCTTTACGCCCTAGTTAGAGTTTAGTTGTGTAAGTGCAGAGACAACCCGAGGCCCCTGCCCAGCTGCCACAGCAAGTTCTCCTGAAGGCCATAGAGGAGCTTGTGGGGAAGGCTGGAGATGGACCTCTGACCCCATGAGACCAGCCTCCATGTCACATCATGTTTCAACAGTGACATTCAGAAAGCACAACTCACTGTCCTCCTTCCTGTGTCACTGCAGGCTCCTAAGTTCTCAGCAATATCAGGTCCTGTGCCTTGAAGTGTGACGGAGGAGTGCCCTCTAGTACCCTGGCCAAGACTCCACACATCCCCTCCTTCCCTCCTTCCCTTCACTCATCCACTCTCCACAGCTATAAAGGCCACCGCCAGACGTGAAGAAAAGGCTACCTATGGGCCACAGCAAACTGCCCTGGCATTCACTACTAGTGCTCCCTAAGAAGGCCCACCCTAATCCGGAGCTCACAAATCTGAGTAGATTTCCAGCCAATGAAAGGGACTTTGGTCTCTACATTCTAATTCCAGTGCATGTAGAAGCCAAAGGCCTGCCTATGTCTAAGTACCTGAGTGTCTTAGTTACTCTTCTCTCATTGCTGGGACAAATACCTGACATTCAAAATGAAGGAAGAAAAGGTTTATTAGCTCACAATTACTGGAGATTTCAGTCCATATTTGGCTAGCCCAAGGCTGAGTGGAACAGGGCAGAGAGCATCCAGTTCATGGAGGTGGAGCAGCAACAATCTCAACAGAGGCAACCAACCAACCAGGAGAGCAGAGAGCAACAGCAACAGCTCTAGTCTGTCTCTCTGTCGCTCTTTATATTCCAATCAGGCTCTCTGCCTTAGGATATCCACCCTAGACCACACCTATAGTCTCAGCCCTACTCAGACTGATAATCCCATCAGTTTTACAACACATAATCCCAGTGACTCTTGAGTCAAGTCTCAACCTATAGAAGTCCCTGCCCCATGACTGCATGAGGTTTTGGGGGGACAACTATACATAAACCATAACACTGAGTATTGGGATATCCAAAGTAGCTAGGCTTGCTGATTTGCTGGTGCTGAGGTCAGTCTGGGGCTGAAGAAGGTTTAAAGCCCCTTGGGTGATTCCAGGAGGCAGAAAGATCTGGCATCATCTAGAACATTCAGCCAGGGGCTGGAGTCTGTCATCCCTGTGTGTCAGTGGGTGAACCCAATTCTTCACTCCCTACTTTTCAATATTGCAAATGAAGAAATATTCCTAGATTCTTGACTCACACTTCTTCCTTTCCCCTGCAGTCCCTCAGAAACAAATCTACTTCCCTGGACTCACTTCTGCCTTCAGGTCCAGCTACTAAATATCCAGGACTTCCTTTTGGAGGGAAATCTCTGGAAACTGAGCAGGTCAACACATGAATTCTCTCTCCTAGCAATCCTAGCTGCAGGGACAAAGACAGCCCCCTCCAAGTTCTGCAGAAGCAGGGTGAATGGTGGTCAGCACACCCTAGGACCTCTTCACCCCCCCCTCCATCACGCTCAGCAGGAGCTTTGTGGGTCTTCCTTACCCCTCCTACCTTAGTCCACCAGCTCCTCCCCTGCCTCCAAGCACCTTGACCACAGTAACTGCACACCGTGGTCTCTCTTTTGTGAATGCTGCTACCATCTCTTGCCCTTTCAAGTCATTTTACTCTTACACAGTACTGGTAGTGAATGAAATTTTTCTCAGTTCAATGATACTGAAGTCCCAGTAGGCTGTTTTCCCTGATTTATATTATTAAACTAACCATCTCTGCTGATCTTTCCCCCAGAGAAGGTTCTCAGTAGCTGATGGTTGATTCAAGCTATTTGTCATCTCTATCACTCACGGCTGAGGAGAAACAGGGTTATCAATCAGCGAATGTTTCTAAATGATCTGCTCTTCATTTCTGAAAGCTAGCTAACTAATTCTTCAACTAGCCAAGATGGGGGACAACATCGAGGAACCATTTTACAGTCATTGCCAAAGAAGATTTTTACACTTAAGTATGTAAATACCAGCATCATCTGTCTAACCTTAAGAAGACAGTTGCACATATCTTCACGAATCATCCAGGGCAAGGGCTTATAAGATAGCTTAGTGACTAAGCACATGCTCTGGCGAGCACAGGGAGCAGGGTCCAATCCCCAGTCCTGCATGCAGCACCGGCCTCCCGCCAAGGCACACTGAGCTGGCGATCGAGTCTAGCATGGTGGTGCATGCCTGTAATCCCTGTGCTGGGAAGGCTGAAAACAGGAGGATTACTACGACCTTGAGCTGTGTAGTGAGACCCTACAACAAATACATAAATGGAAGAAAAAGGAGGGGCAGGGAGATAGCTCCATGGCATAAGTGCCTGCCTGGCAAATGCAAGGTCATGAGTGTGAACCCCATCCCAGGAAAAAAAAAAAAAAAAAAAAAAAAAGACTAAATGAGTCACTGCAAGAAATCATGCAGAATGGTTAGTGGGCGGTAAGCTGTCAGTGAGTGTGAGCTGCCACTACGATTACCAGTGGAGAAGGAATCCAGGCAGTTAGATCACATCATTTGTTTTGGAGCTTTGGACACACAGACCCCAACATCTGCATTTCTACACATATAACATTCAAGTATCAATCATGCCCAGCACACCTATGTAACATATTTGTGGTGATGTGCAAAGGAGCTGAGAGATGTGAAAATGTTGTAAAACTATAAAACTTGTAAGCTACACACATGCAACGCTAGAACCGATGTCTCTGCCTGAATCTGTTTCATGGCACACAGTTTATATGATACTTACTTATTTTTATCCATTTCCTACTTTGGATTTGAGCTCTTTAAGGCAGAAATCACATCTCTCCCCACCCCTTTTTGCTCTTGTGCTTATATGAGTATGTGTGTGTGTGTGTGTGTGTGTGTGTGTGTGTGTGTGTGTGTTGCAGGGGATTGAACTCAGAGCCTGACACATGCCAGGCAAGTGCTTCACCAGAGTTGCAAACTGATCTTCAGAACTTCCACTTACTCAAACTGATGTCCAGCCTTCTGCCTGACCACAGTGTTCACTCAGGAAGATGGGAACTAAGAAGACCAAAGCCTCCTTGGCCCACATGTCTGCATTTCTCCCACTGCCTCCTTCCCGTTGGCCTGTAGGAGCTATCAAAGATGGCTTCCCAGAAGGCACACTTAGGAGCAGCCTGCGCCAGATGGCGCACAGTTGCAGAGCCAGCTGACACTGACCATGCGACTGCCTGGTGGCTACCCTGCCCAGGGAAGCCTCCCGCCCTCCAACCACTCTGCTCAGCCAGCAGAGTTCCAATCTTAGGTGGCTTTAAATAGGTCTCTTTCCTATTGGAACAGCCATCATGATCGTTTTATGCGTGCTTGACCATCCAAACCTGGGAAACTGATAAACTGGACCTTTGCCATGTTGAAATGCTTTAAGGCCTTGTTTTCTTTTTTCCCACTGCTAAGTCTTACAGGGCATCTACCCTGCCATGGGAGTCTCCACATACCATTTGTCTAATGGTGTCATCCACCTGTGCTCAGGCAGAGGCAGTGCTGAGCAGACCCCGGACAAGGAGTTAAAAGGATCTCAGAAACCACAACTGGCAGACTGGGCAGGAGTCAGATTGCCGAGGAGGAGGCAGCCACATGTGATTGAAGCTGTATTTTTTTGGACTGCTGGCTGCCTTCGTATTTCCTGGTGGAAGTGGGACAGGTCAACAGACAACTTAGGATCATAGATAACTTATACCCACATGATTCACTTTTGGGAGTATTGGCTTGAAATTGAGTGGGATGTGTGTGTCCGTGTGCATGTGCATGTGCGTGTGTGTGTGTGTCTGTGTGTGTGTGTGTGTGTCCCAACCCATGTGTCTTCCGCAGGCCTCAGAAGTCTGCACTTTCTTCGAATATCTGATTACAACATAGAGGATGTGGATAGTGGAGTTTTTCCTGTTTGATGTCACACTGTTACCCTTTAAAAGTCGGAGCGGGAAAAGAAGGGAACCCAGCCTAGAAGCTCACTGGAGCTACTTGCAAAGAAAAGGAGGAAAAGACCAGGAAGGAGGGTCAGGCTTCAGACTCAACCCCAGCCACTCTGAGCGTGTTGCCATGCTGGGTGTCTGCCTTGGGCTCCTGATCTGGGTTCTGAGCCTGGTCAGAGCTTATCCTGATGCCTCCCCATTGCTCAGCTCCAGCTGGGGGGGTCTGACCCACCTGTACACGGCCACAGCCAGGAACAGCTATCATCTGCAGATCCACAAGGATGGCCATGTGGATGGAGCACCCTACCCAACCATCTATAGTGAGTAGGGGATTCTGGCTGGGCAGAGGAGTACACCGCTGCTGGGTGTTCTGGCAGGGGAGGGAGGCTGGGGAAACCTTCTAGCTTCTTTTCCAGGAAAAAAGTCTGTGTGTGTGTGTGTGTGTGTGTGTGTGTGTGTGTGTGTGTGTGTGTGTGTTGTAAACTTTAGAGGAAGAGTCTGCCACTTTGCTACTGTTTACTGGTTCCTCTTCAAGGAGTTTATCAAAAGTCTTTTCTCAGGATAGGAGTCACTTTCCCTTACCCCTGTGCAAAGATTTGAAGAAAAGCATACAGAAAGACAAAGAATCTAAATGGGAAAGAAATCAGAGAGGTTCCCAGGCACTGAGTTTGAGCTCATAAACCTTAACTGGGTTAACCAGGGAAACTGAAGATTTCTCTATCATTTCAAAGACTAGAGTAGGACTCAGGAGGATCTTTCCAACTCTTGAGCTTCTAGTATTCTGGCCTTATAAAAATGTACCCAAAAAATATATTAAAGCCGGATGTGGTGGCTCACACCTGTAATCCCAGCACTCGGGAGGCTGAGGCAGGAGGATTGGTGCGAGTTTGAGACCAGCCTGGGCTACAAAGGTGAGCTCAAGGCCAGCCTGAACTGCATAGACCCTGTCTCAAAAAGACAAAAAAAAAAAAAATATATATATATATATATATATATATATATATATATATATATATATATGACAGACGTCCCAGGTCTGTTGCCTTGGTAAATCAGACCAGGCACCAAATCTGTCTGTCCATGCAGCTACCCAACAGGCTGTCAAGAGATGAACACTGTAAGTCATGACTCCACTCTGTGCAGCTGGGAGGTGTCTAGCCGGCAGGAAGGCCATCAAGGGATACACGCTGGTAGTGTGAGGCAGACAGAATGCTTCTGAACACTAGTTCTGTGGAAAGTTGGATCGTAACACACAACAGTCCATCAACTAGCTGTCCTTCGTGTCGGCATCCTTCCTGTGCACCTAAATAAAGAATGATGAGAGGAGAGGGGAATTGAAAAGACGGTTTTCTATACCTCTAAACCCTCCAAAGTTTTCTATAATAGGAGGACATAAAAATTATACTAAGGATACAGAAAACTACAAGCTGATCCAGTACTATTCAAATTAAAGGAAAGAGTAGTCACAATCCTTAAGTAGTTGAGAAATTTCCTGTAGGAATTATGGTTTCCCTTTTTTGTTATAATAAATTAATTGATTATTATTGATTATTGTTGCTGTGATCTTGCTGTGCATGAAGCATTCACTCTCCTGACAAGCACATATCTATATGAGCAGAGCCTGGTCTAAACCCTTCCAAGCACCCCATGCACATTCACAGAAGCTGAAAAGAAGGAGGAAAGCACTCGTCAAGCTCCATACATGTCCTAGAGCTCAAGGGGACAAAGCAGGACTCAGGATTCAATGTGCCCTGAAGGACAAGAGGGAGTTAACAATGAAAATCTAGCCTAAGACTGGGCCCTGGTCACGTATCTGGGGTGCTGCTCATTGCATTTGACTGGATTTTGATGACACACAGTCAGTCCCTCCTTCTTATTGCCCAGCTTATTATCAGATTAATTGGTTGATTGATTGGATTGATTGATTGATTTTGGTGGTACCTACCAGGGATCAAACTCAGGACCTGGCCCTTGTCAGGCAAGCACGTATTCCACTGAGCTATCTCCCAGGCCCTCATTACCAGATTTTTAGAAAATATAATTTCTCTCCACCACAAAGAGCCACCGTGACTTTCACTGCAAGAGTCTCTGTGATTTAAAATGTGAGGTAGTGGGTTAGGGTCAACTATTTTGATTGCTATTGAAAGGACTGCTTACAACTAGGGAATAAAGGACCTCTAAAACTTGGGAAAAAACATGGACTCTCTGGTGAAAGAAACCCTCTAAAGTTACTTCCTCCTGAACAGGAAGCAAGAACCATTCAGGCTGGCAGTGGTGAGGCTGAGGCTGAGTCCAGCCTCACAAGCTGCCAGCCCACAGTGCAGACCCTTTCACTTGGGAGCTTTACATGCCACAGACCCCAGGAGCCAATATACTGGCTGGAAAGAGTAGATCTGTGTAAGGGGATGCAAGCTGAATTGCGCTCACTTCATACTGAAGTGTGTGTGCATTCATGCATGCTCGTATGTCAGATTGTTTGGTCTGATGTGTGTACTAGCTGAACACTGTGCTTCAGAGAAGATTATCACTAACCTGGGGAGGAGAATCAGGCTCAGAGTACTGGAGGAGGCTTTTTCTAGTTCATACAAAGCCTTTGGTGCTATTCAATCAGCTAAAATGTGTATTCCATAAGGAAAAAAAGATACTGTTAAAAGTTACAAAATAAAAGAAAGAAAAAGGGAGACAAAGAGAGAGAGAGAGAGAGAGAGAGAGAGACAGAGACAGAGACAGAGACAGACACAGAGACAGACACAGAGAAAGAAGAAACTATGAATTCAGGTAGACAGCACACCTAATGCAGTCTGGTAAAGGATTTGTAGCAGCCTCACAGATGAATGGAAAGAATGAGCTGGAACTTTTCCTCCTAGTTAATCAGACATTCCCAGTGAAATCTTGACCATCTGGTTATTTTGGTTTTTTTTAGTAAATTTTTGACTAAGATTTGAGTACCCAACTTCTTTCTGGTAATTGGTCTTGACAGTGGATACCCCCAAAAACTGTTCAAGAGATTCACCAAGCTCTCCTGGGACTCAGGAGGCTTCTGGGAGGGGACTCTCCAGAGCCTATACACTTGTCCTGTGTGGACAAAAGCACCCTCCCACTCCCTGTTTTCCTCACTTTGGGCTTTTGGGAACTATAAGGAAAAAGATGTTTACTACTCCAGGTTAAGGTGCCTTGATTTTATTTTATGGTGCTGAGATTGAAACAGGGCTTCATGTATCCCGATGTCTACCACTGATCTATATCCTCAGCCTACATTTGGTTAATGTTACTTTCTACACCCTACTTTCCTCTGCCCTCAGAACCTTCTATGCTTGAGGCTGAATACCTCTGACTCTTGAATACTTTTTTATAAGATGGTTTCTTTCAAGGAATCTCAAGCCCTTGACCTCTACCATCTTGTTATTTATCTACTGACAATGAAACAAGAATAAAGTAGATCATTTTCTTTTATAGTATAAAATAAAAGGAAATGGTAATGGTAACACTGTAAGTAGCAGCGTGTAAAAATCCCTTTCTAATGGATGAAGTTATATGAATACATTCTCAGGTAAATGTTTCTGCTACTTTTGCCCTACATATGAAAATACCAATGTTAAAAAAGTGTAAGTAACTGGTTCAAGGTTGCCCAAGCAGTATTCATGACCCAGAGTACATCTTGACCCTAAATATCATGCTCCTCCAAGGTTCTCTGCAGGAACAGCTTCAGGTCTAAGGAAATCTCACCTGTTAAGTCTGCACAGTTCCAGCAGGGGGAGTGAGTGGACCCACCAGCCACAGATATGTGCTCCTTTCCTCTGCAAATTGTCCCCTGGGATCTGTGCTTGCTAAGACCACGAGGAAACCTTCTACTTACTAAACCCTTACCCGTGGCTCTCACTGGTTTGGCTCAGAGCTTACACACTGCCCACTGCCTCCCCACAGCGGCTCACTTGTGCTCTGTTATCCATTTGCCATTGGGACAGACCCTGGAGACCAAGAGCCACAGTGTTTGCTCACACTGCCCCAAGTCTCAAGCTGGCCCAAGTCAACTGCTGCTGTCTTCCAGTCACTTGTGCAAGCCTTGTGCTACCTGACTCACGATGACCCCATGAAGGAGGCAGGATGCTTGTGCTCATCTTGCAGTTGAGGAAACTGAGGCTACAGCAATGAGTTACCTGAGGCAATGAGGTGCAAGTAGTAGAAGTAGGATCAGCATCCTTGTCCTGCCCTCTGCCCAGTGGCCTTTTGAACCTGTAATGTTTTAAGACAAAGATGTCCCTGACTGGAATTTGTGTTCTGCTTTATCATTCAAATTGGAATGTTTCTGAAAATACTAAAATAATATTAGTAATATAACAAAAGTAACAGTTGTTTTGATAATTTAAAATTATTAAGTACTTACGGCACAACAACCTGGAAACAGTTACTAAGTACAATAGTTTCTCCACCGAAAGAAAAAAATCACCAGAAACACAACTACTTTTTGTACATTGCTTACATATTTCCCAGGGTCTACTACAAAATTAACCATCTATTTGAGATATATAGCAGTCAGTATCTTGGAAAAACTTTTAAATAATTGGTATATCTCCCTTCCTCTCCTTACTTTTCAGATTTGCTTAAGCCAAACTTTAAGATGAACTAACTGTTCCGTTTGGTGCCTTCTCTCTTTTTTCTTCTTTCTGTGCCCCCTCCCTTGGTGCTACATCACTCCATTGAGCTGTATGGCAGCTTGTACTCAATTGATGCCCCTCTTGACTGCTTCCTCCTCTGGGGGGTCTTTATAGTAACCCTGCATGGGTCAGGAGAAAGGCCTTGGGCTTTAGTGCATCATGGGCCCTAACACCTGCTGGGGGCAGACTTCAGGGGTTTATAGCCTCCCCAGGTTTTGTTTGCAAAAGAGGGATAGGATTCTTCAGATCCCACCCAGTATCTTCCCTGGGCGCTGTGATATCAAATAAGATGAAATGTGGAAATACTACAGTAGGTGTCTTCATTAGTTTTTCATGGCTGGGATATAATACCTGACACCTACACGTTAACAGAAGATTTATTTAAGCTCATAGTTTGTAGAGATTTCAGTCCATAGTTAGCTGGTTCCAGGGCTCGGACCCTTGTCAGAGATGAGTTTTTGAATGTGGACACTGAAAGACTATGAGGGACTGAATCTGGAAGGGGCAACTCCAGGAGAGTGAAGGACAAAGACTTGATCCAAGGAGAAAAAGCCATCCATCAATATAGAAAGATGCATATAGCTCCTTCCAGGAAAGCCACAAACGTGTAACCCTAGCACAGGGGAATGAATATGAGCTCTAATAATGGTGCAGGCACTTTGATGAGGGGCTGTTAAGAAAAAGTAAACAATTCTGGTTAGGGAGATGAGGAAGGTCTTCTCAGAGAGTAACATCTGTATCTTTCTTTTTTTCTTGTTTCAGAACTTTTGTTTGTTTGTTTTCATTTTTATGGCTGGCTCAGCCTGCCCTGAGGGCAGGGCTGGCACAGCATGTGGTGCCTGGGATCGAACTGCGGTCCCTACAGCCGCCTATGCTTTCCTAAGCAGGCGCTTTAGACCACTGAGCTATCCTGCCGGGCCCAACATCTGTATCTTGGGAGAGAAGGAGCACAACTCTAATATGACACAGCTCTCTTATGGAAAATCAGGCTCTAGACAAGCTAGATCTGTAAAAGACATCTCAACATAGATTTTAAAATCACGGAAGCCTGAGGCTTTGAAGTACATGAATACCACTGCAAACACTAGGAGGTATTAGCCGGAAGCCAGCCATAGTGTCACATACCCGTAATCCCAGTGACTAGGGAAGCTGAAGCCCATGGATCCTAGCTTCAAGCCAGCCTCAGAAACTTAGTGAGACCCTACCTCAAAACAAAATTAAATTGGGCCAGCAAGATAGCTAAGCTGCCTAGAGTGCCTGTTTAGGCAAGCTTAGGCAAGTGCAGGGACTGCAGTTCGATCCCGGGCACCGCATGCTGCACTAGCCCCACCCCCAGAGCAGGCTGAGGCAACCATAACATAGAAAGATAGATAGATAGATAGATAGATAGATAGATAGATAGATAGATAGATTTAAATTAAAAGATAAAATAAAATCAATTTTTCCAAAAATCCTGGGAATGTAGCACAGTGTTAGGATGCCTAGCACGTGAAGCCCTAGATTTGACCCTCACTACAAAAAAGAAAAAGAGGTATTAACCAGGCAAAGGGAGAAATAAAGTCCACATGGAGCAAAATATCTGAAGCACAAGAAAAAAATTCTAGGCATTCAAAGCCCTGATGCAAGCCAGGCTTGGTGGCTCACGCCTGTAATCCCAGCCCTTGGGAGGCTGAGGCAGGATGATTGGTTCGAGTTCGAGACCAGCCTAGGGTAGAAAAGTGAGCTCAAGGCCAGCCTCAACTGCATAGCGAGACCCTGTCTCAAAAAAGACAAAAAAAAAAAAGAAGCCCTGATGCAGGAGCCAGGAGTGTGTATGTGTGTGTGCCTGTGTGTGTGCATATGTGCATGCATGCATGCGTGTGTGTGTGTGTTGGTGTAGAAGTCATAGGAAGACAAGTAGAAATCATGGGTCAGGTGAAGAGGTTTGTGAGGTGGGTCTTTGGGAAGGGTTAGCTGTGGAGCCAGATGTGTGTCAAGCCTTTGACCTGAGTGGTGCTCTCTGCAGGTGCTCTGACAATCAGATCTGAAGATGCTGGCTTTGTGGTGATAACAGGGGTGATAAGCAGGAGATTCCTCTGTATGGACCTCAGAGGCAATATATTTGGATCTGTGAGTTTCTTTTTTGTATGGGATGCTATTTGTGGTCATCTAACTTCCCTCACAGGATGTAGACTTTTCTAGCCTGACACTCCCTTTGGCAGCGTCCCTTGATGGTCTGTTTTCATCAACTGCTTCATTTAGCCCCAGGATGAAATGCACACCTTGAGGCAGCTATGATTTGAATCCAGGGAATCTGGTTGTCCAGTCTTCCTTGACCACTGGTACACAGTTTTGCCTCTAGTACCCACGTACACAGTCATAGGTCCTGGAGTCATGCAAATTCTTATAGCCTAAATAAGAAACGGTGAGGGACCATTGGTATTCTTTTGGTCTGTTTCCAGCTGTGATCCTGGGCAAATGTCACTTCTTTAGACTTCAGTGAAGTGAAATGAACCTCAGGACTATAGCATTCCCTCCAGCTAACACAGACCTCAGTTAACTGCCAGTGCCCAGACGGGGATACTAGGCCTTCAGATCTGTAAGCAAAGTATTTCCTAAGCTAAAGTACGCTGCAAATACAGAGAATTCAGATAGGCAAATCTGTCCCAGGGGTCTCTTACCACCAAACATACCCATTAGAAATTTCTGGAGAAGCCTGCAGAGATAGCCAAGCAGTCTAAGCACCTGCCTAGGGATGCACTAGAATCTTGGTTTGATCCTCAGTACCAAATGCTGTGCTGAACTGGTCACTAAGACCAGATGTGGTGGGTGATGCTTGCCTGCAATCCCAGCCTCTGGGGAGGCTGAAAACAGGAGACTCTCTGAGTCTGACCTTTGTAGTGAGACTCTGTATCAAATACATTAAAAAAAAATATTCTGGAGAAAAGAAACTTTGTGTTTCAATGACTGCCATGCCCCAGCAGTGCAATAGTATCTTGCCAAAGATAAATCACCGCCAAAGGCATCTAGACAAACCGGCTTCTTCTGTAAAGTATTTGATGGAGTTTGAGGATTAAATGAAATGATTTTGTGAAAGACCCAATAGGTTCATAAGGACGCAAGATCAGAAGAGTGAGGACTCAAACCCAGCTTACCTGCTAACCAGCTTCGTGAGGACCGCGTACCTACGCGCCCTCTCCACTGTGGGGATCCTCCTTGGTAGCTGACCCCACATACTTCATCCTGTCTCCTTTCTTCAGGCAAAGAGACAAAAGCCAGCTTTCAGTCAGAACAGAGTTAGAGGAGGGGGCAGTGTCACTGACTGGGTCTCACCCTGCAAGCCAAGTTCTATCCCAGGTCTCCAGCCAAGAGCCTTAGGCCTCAGTGGGTGTCACTTCCTGACGCCCCTGAGAGAAAGGAGAAAGGTGCCAATCCTCTCTTGGAAGTCAGGCACATTCCTGACTTTACCTAGAAGGAACATCCGCTACTGGGGTGCGGTGGGAGTGAAGCTGGGTGCTTGTTAAGGGGACTGGGCTGAGGTTAGGCGTGCGATGCTCACCCTCTGCCTCCCTGCCCTTTTCTCAGCACCACTTCAGCCCGCAGGACTGCCGGTTCCAACACCGCACGCTGGAGAACGGCTACGACATCTACCACTCTCCAGAGCACCACTTTCTGGTCAGCCTGGGCAGGACCAAGAAGGTCTTCCTGCCAGGCACCAACCTGCCGCCCTACTCCCAGTTCCTGTCGCGCAGGAACGAGTTGCCTCTGATCCGCTTCGTCACGCCCGGACCGCGGAGACACACGCGCAGCGCCGAGGAGGACCAGGGCCGCGACCCGCTGAGCGTGCTCAAGCCCCGGCCGCGCGCCGAGCCCGCGCCCGCGCCTGCACCCGGGTCCTGCTCTCAGGAGATGCCCAGCGCCGAGGACGCGGGCCCGGCCAGCGACCCCCTGGGCGTGCTGCGGAGCGCCAGGGTACACGCATACGGCGGGGCGCGCGCCGCGAGGTGTCCCCGGGGACCGGGGGCCAAGTAGGGTGCGCAACCCGCGAGCAGCCTCTGCGAATTCGAGCCCCACAGGCGAGGGACGGAAGGGGACTTCCCCACTTGCTCACGTTAGGGCCCGGGGATCCGGGCAGCAATTTCACGCTCCGCAGCCCTGGTGCTGGGCGCTCTGCACCCTGCTGGGTCGTCGGCTGCAGACACTAAAGCCAACCTGGGCACTCGGATGGAAACACCCCTCCAGGTCTTTTGCCTTGGGCGTCTCTAGGAAAGAACTAGCAAAAAGGAAAGAGGCACTGATGGCCAAAACTTAGCAAGGAGTCTTTACCGAAAGATTTTTTTACCAAAAAAAGTCCAGCCTCTCTCTTTTCCCTCTGTTCAGAGACCCAGAGAGCCACAGTGACCTCACACCTTTCCAAATGTGGGCTGATTTGTCCCCCCCCCACACACACACACACGCTCATCTTTGGCTTTAACGATCTTGACCCCAGGAACAGGTTCGTGAAAATTTACTCTGCTAGGATTTATTTTGCAAAGTGAAAGTGCTTCTGCTTGCCCAGAATCGGGCATTCTGTACGAGCTCCAGCAGGTGGGCAGAAAGGGGCCTGCGACACCCGGCCTGCTCTGGGCCGGGCTTTCTGTGGACTGAAAATCTGTGTCCTTTTCAAGGACTCCAGGAGGGAAAGAAAGCCTAACCAGAGGTCCTCGGAGCAGGAGCAAAGTGGCAGTGGTTCTTAGGGAACTCGTCCACATCTGGTTGGACTGGGAAATGTCCGGGTGTGGAATGAAGACAGTGCTCAGTCCCAGAGCCCCACTGCAGGAAATGCAGCCTGCCCTGGGGTGGGGGGAAGCCTGCCCTCATCCCAGCCTGCTGCATGCTCAGATTCTTCCTACAAGTAATCCCATTCTCCTACCTCTAGCTAAAAGACCTCCCCTCAGTAAGAAAAGCCAATCCAGACATCTTCCTTTTTTTTTTTTTTTCTGTGGTACTGGGGATGGACCTCAGGGCCTTGCACATGCTAGGCACAAGTTCTACCGCTGAGCTACATCCCCAGCCTAATTCACACATCTTTCCCCTCTTTGCTTCTCTGGCATCCTGTGGCCAGACCAGAAAAATTTCACATAACTGCTCTTGCCTAATGGTTTTAAATGGACTTGAAGAATTAGCTCCTGTTCGCAAACACTAAAACCACGCATAGCAGTGTGCAGTCACGTCTGACAGATGTTTTCTTTAGTGATTTTTACTTCTTGTTGGTGATATTGTTCTGCATAGTAGCTACTGGAGCCCACTCCGACCCTATTGATAACTACATAGGAAGTCCTGAAAAGACCTTGCTAAAAAAACTGTTTAAAATCTCAGAAAATCAACACCACCATCAGCAGCTCTATAGCTAGTAGAGCTACAGCAGTCCTGACAATTTCTTGTGTCCCTTGATGTGTGGCAATATTTATTTATTTATTTGGAAAATTTTTGCCAATCACTCTGTATTTATAGATATTTATAAAAAGTTAATTTCACTCTTCTCTTCAAAAATAAAGTAAAATTTATCTCAGCTTCCACAGTGTGCCCTTTCTGTATTACTACATAAAACACACTGGGTCATGGGAATAAAAAGGGGTTGTGCAGTGAGAAACACCAAGGAAACCTGGAGCAAACAGAATTGAAAGGTTATCAGAATTTTTAAATATTTAAACATGTTTTTCTATTCATAAGAAGACTAAACAATGTTGATTAATCTAAACAGGTGCCTGGCTGGCAAGTGCAAGGCGGTAAGTTCAAACCCCGAACCCACCAAAACAAAATACAAAAATAAAATAAAACAGAGTAGTTAGAAATGACGACATTTTACCAGTATCATATTTCTGGTCACTTGAACTCTAAAGTGTTTTCTTATGAAGAGAGAATGCTTTTATTTGAAAAATACATGCTGACAAAAACCACATCAATGACTCAGTAAATGAGAGTCTATGCTGTGCTGGTCATCTTTCTATCCCCAGAACTAATTGCTGAGATGTTCAACTTAAAGATAGGAAAGGTTCCCTTTGGACCACAGCTCCTAAGGTTCTAGCCCATGACACATTACTCTAGGTCTCTGGTTGCAGGCAGCCACACAGTGGGAGTTGGGGACAAAGCCACTCTTCTGATGGCTAGGATGCAAAATGGGAAGGGAAGGGTAGAGGTCCCACTATTCCTGAAGAGGTGCACCCCATGACCTGAGTCCTACTCACAAGGCCCCCCCTTAAAGACTCCACAACTTTTAAAGTGACTCAGGGCTGGGACCCAGGGAACACTTAAGATGCAAAATAAGCCGGGCATAGTGGCTCACGCCTCTAATCCCAGCACTCGGGAGGCTGAGGCAGGAGGACTGGTGCGAGTTCGAGACCAGCTTGGGCTACAAAAGGGAGCTCAAGGCCAGCCTCAACTGCATAGTGAGACCCTGTCTCAAAAAAAAAAAGAAGACAAAAAAAAAAGATGCAAAATAGAGCACAGGTACTGAACATATACACAGTGTCACTGTCTTGTGACATGAGATATAAGACCACCAAGATAGAGATTTCATCAATCATATGGCCGTCCCATCTGTTTCTGAGGCTGGTGTTCCTAATTTTTTTTTTCTTTTGTGCTGGGTGTAGTGGTACAAACCTGTAATTCCAGCACTCAGGAGGCTGAAGCAGGAGGACTGCAGTGTGTTCAAGTCAGCCTGGACTACAACGTGAGTTCAAGACCAGCCTGAATTGCAGGCTGAAACCCTGTCTCACACACACACACACACACACATACACACACACACACACACACACACACACACACACACACACAAAGAAATCCTCCTTTCATCTCTGTTTGGCTCTCAAAACCACAGAAGCAACAATGTTTCTTACACTCTTGCATCTCCTTTCTGTTCAAATTCACCTGAGCTCAGCCTCTAGTTTCTTATTACCTGACTTTAGCCTTCAGCTGCTCCTGTTCACAACTACTGTAGAAGAAACTGGCATAGTCTGCTGCTTCAGTTGTTGTTTAGATCTCCTCCTAGCAACATCAGCAAGGGGATTTCCCTCTGCTTACAGCCTCTTTAGAAGCCTGGGTGCCAGAGCCCTCCACGTTGCAGGGAATATTTACCAGGTGGGCACCAGAGCACACAGGGAGACATTTTATTTCTTTGGTCACACACAAATGGGTTGTCACTGTGTCAGAATCTCTCTCCAAGGCCAGCAAGATAGCTTAGCAGACTAAAGCACCTGCTTAGGCAAGTTTACACAACTCTAAGGATGGAAGTTCAACCCCTGGAATTGCATGCTGTGCCAGCCCCATGCCCAGTGCAGCCTGAGCAGGCCACAAAAAGAAAAGTCTGGAAACAAGTGACTTAGCTTATAAATTTTATCCCTCCATAGGTTTTCAGACATAAAAGCTCAGTAGGGCTGGTTGTCCTTAATTTTATTCCAGTCTCACAGGCCCTGAAAACCTATGGAAAAGGAGCCTCACCAAGAGAATTCTGTGGGAATGGAGAGCTCTTTGTTCCCTGTTAGAGAAAGAATTAAACACTGCAGGAAGAGAATATGCTGTGGATATTCTCCTTCCATGAATGATGAGAGTGCTGCTCTTCTGCTATAAAAGTTTCCCTGACTAAAGAAAAGAAAAGGAAAGTTTAATCCTAAGCAATCCACAGAATGAGGGGAGGCGAGGTAAGGGAAGAGGAAGGTAATATCTGCATCTCTCTACAGATGTCTGTGGATACCACGGTATGAATCTACACACATACCTATTTCTATATGTCTATATGTGTCTACATATGTGTGTGTAGCCAATTTTGTGGCACATTATATTGATAGACCTTCAGGGACCTAATCACTTGCGGGATGCCAGTACTGTATTTGGAACTCAGTCTTTGTCTTTTCTTTATAATTATGATAAAGATTTATTCACTAAATAAATTTATTCACTAGATAAAATAAACATTTATTCACTAGATAAAAATAAACATTTAGGCGCACCCGCCGCGGGTAAGCCCCTGCGCC
>PVJA010023108.1:0-25055 GCA_004027025.1 Myocastor coypus
TCTCTCTCTCTCTCTCTCTCTCTCTCTCTCTCTCTCTCTCTCTCTCTCTCTCTCTCTCTCTCTCTCTCTCTCTCTCTCTCTCTCTCTCTCTCTCTCTCTGTTTTTGTGGGACTGGAGTTTGAACTCATGACCTTGAACATGCCAGGCAGGCACTTGTGCCATGGAGCTATCTCCCCAGCCCCATCTTTTCAAAGAAAGGAAAACTAAATGATGATAAGATTTCCGGAGTTTCCAGCTAATCTTATAATTAAAGTGATGGTCTATATTTTCATTACACTTTTGTTTTGTTTTGTTTTTTTCAGGACTGGGGTTCAAACTCATGACCTTGCACTTGCCAGGCAGGCACTTGTGCCACAGAGCTATCTCCCCAGCCCCTCATTACACTTTTGGCAATGTTCCAAAAGCCACCTATTAAACATTAAAAGACCCAAATACAAATAATTCTACAAAACAATATTTCATTTGCACATCACTTAACCCTTCAAGAAAACACTAAAGGTCACAATTCTAACATCTTTTATTTCAAAATACCATATGGATTCAATGCACTCCTAAAGACTTCAAAATCTTCCAAAATGAAACAAAATTTTCACTAAGCAAAAAAATCTAAGAGACATTAATTGCTGTTTTAACCTCACATTAGCTCTTTTTGTTTTGAAGTGATTTGTGACTTGACCAATGACTATTCACAGAACATTTGTCAGGTGTAAGATACATCCCAGATCCAATAAGGAATACTGTACAGAGACTCAAGAAGTAGGATCTCCACTGGCAATAAGCTTATAATTAAGTTGTGTAGAGAAAGCATAAGCATTGTAACAAATTAAGCAAAATGCACAAGAATGCAGAATAAAAAATATCATGCAGCAGGTAACAAGTAATTAAAAAACCTTTTTTTTTTTTTTTTCCTGGTACCAGGAATTGAATTCAGGACCTTGCACTTGCTAGGCAGGTCTTTGTGCCACTGGGCTATTTCCCCAACCCAGTAATTAGAAAATAAGTGTAAGAAGCCCTGAGTCCCAGACACAAGTGAGGGAAAGATGGTCTGGCAAGTGTTGACATGTGCAGCAGAGATTCTTTCTGGGCAGAGCAGGTTCAGCTGGGTGAAGACTCTGGCCTAATCCTGACCTGCTGCACTTCCATACATTATGAGAATCCTGAACTGCAGCAGCATTTTAGGACCACTGGCCTGGTGCACAGCACTTCTTGGCAGCTGCTGCTTACTGCATGGGTTCTAGATGCAGTTCCTGGAGATGATCTCAGGAATTCCTGGTGCCAACCCTCTAAGAGCTACACCAGGAAGCTGGCCCATAGGGTGGGTGCAGTGACTCACCTGGGGCCACCCATGAGCCAGTTTCTGCAACCTACAGTGGGGCTCTGGAGCCTGCCCTGCCCACCCCTGAAAAGACAAGGGCAGAACGTGCCTGGCAGGCTGATGTAGGTGCCCCATGAGTCAGAGCTGGGGCAGAAGGAGAGGGACACAGGAGGATCATGAACACAATAATGAATTTTCCCTCCTCCTGTTGATGAAATATTTACATGTATTTGTCACCAAGAATTACCTTCATTTTCCAAAGCTTTAACGAGCAAGGAAATCATGCATGAATGTAGATATTCTTTCACTCAGATCACAGAGATGAGGCAAGTAAAAGTTAATACATGCAAATCATTTAAAAATTATGAGTTTTATGGGTCTTCCTGACCCCTTCTGATTGAATTCAACTGACATATAAACAAGTCATTGAAGTATTAAGAATCAATTAACAGTGAGCTGGCTGATTGTCATTACACCTTTAATTAGCAGTATTGGTTTCAGTATCACAGTGCAATGCTTTGCAGCTATACATGAATGGATCACCCAGCCACCAGCTGACATTTCAAGAACCTTGATACATCATCACTTTTTCCTGCTACTAATTAAGATTTATATCTCCCACTGTATTAATATTGCAGAGGCCTTTGTGATGGAGGCAGGATTTTTCCACTGCTTTTGTTTCCTCAGGGCTGATCGGTTACAATACACACTGTCTGGGATCACAGGGTCAGAAACTGCATGCTGAGGAGGCAGCGTGAAGAGGGCCTGCCCAAGAGTTACTCAACAGACAAACACGTGTTAAAGGACTGTCATGTCCAAACCACCGTGCTAAACGCAGGACAAGGGAGGAGGGTGCGGAGGAGATGGAAGAGATCAGGGGAGGAATATCATGATGGATGAGGTGCGCACCCCAAAGTTAAGCTCACTGTTTCCTAGGGAGACATGCATGGCTCCAGATGTCGGGCACCTGAAGCAGAAATCCATTCAGTTTTTCAGAAGATAGCTTTGGTTGTTGTCTCTTTGTATAGATGAAGAGACTGAGTCACAAAGAAATGACATAAGTTACATGCTGACCTCGAGCTCAGGCTGAACTCAAGACTGTGAATCTAGCGCCTGCCATAATCACTACCCTGTAGACCAAGCGGGATCTGAACCCCAAGTAGGGCCCAGATGAGGTGACTCCATCACACCACACTTGCTCTGAGGCTGTGCCTCCAGGAAGAAAGCTGGAAGAAGCCTGGAAGCTCTGCCGGCCCCCAGGGTCCTCTCTCCCTGGGAAGAGGCTCACTTCAGAGGCTATGCCCTTGCTTAGAGTCCTAGAGAAGCAGAGCAGCTCTACTTGAGAACTGAAGTTAAGCTTGGCTCTAACTGACATGGCCTTCATGCAATTCCAGTAGAGATCTGGCAAGCAAAAGACACTGCAGATGGGTGCTAAATATTAGAAGCTTTAACAGTATATGCTCCGCTTTTGTCTCACTGTTCAACTTTTCAGGATTTTTTTTTTTTTTTTCTGCTTTATCTGACTTAGAGACCAAACTGCGCAGAAGTGTTTAGGAAGTCAGAAGGTCTGGGTCATTATGAAGAAGGTATGGGAAGCTTGGTTGGTGGCAATTAAGCTTCAAAGCAAAAAGACCCGACACAGAGCAAGGCACTCCATCTGCCTGAGAGAATGGACTCCGTGAGACATTTCTCTATGACTCTGCTTCAAATCTCTGGCAGACTATAACATTAATTAAACAAGTTCTTTAAAAAAAATTTTTTTTGGGTTCTTCATTTAAAAGCAAATTCTCCCTACTCTCTCCAGTGAGCTCCCTGGATAGCTAAAGGCTTCTTGCTGGTGTGGATAGCCGAGGGTTCTCTTCCAGCTGGTTCTGCAGCCCTGACTCAACCGCCAACCTCCTGCCTTTCAAAAATCTCATGTCCAGGCCCCTGCCATTTTCCTACGTGATGCCGATTGTCGGCTTGGTTCCCAGGAGGCGCCCAGGCTGAGATTATCTGCAGGCTTCCTGCCGCGCGGTCTTGTTATGCAGGCCACCAACACGATGTTCTTTTCACCCCCTTGCTCTTACACCATGTGATCAGGGTGGACAAACACTGATCAGTCTTAATGTCAGGACCGTGTGATAAATAAGAGAACCACCCTTGCCGCATTGGGCCCTGGTCACCTGCAGGTCTCTAGATTGTGGGAAATTGTAAGCATAGTTTTGGAAATGGTGTTGCTTGGGGGTTTGTTGCTAGATGTGCTCAACAAGGCAACCATTCAGTGTAGAAGGTTCTGGAACATAGGTGTACCTTATGATGGGGCAAAAGAGACTCCATTTTAAAGGAGAGTCACTTAAGTTCACTTAAACTACAGATAAACTCACCTCCTCACCCCCTCCTATGCAGCTAACCACAAATCCACTTAGAGAAAAGCAGCATTATAAAACAGGAACAAATAGTTACAACTTGGGGAAGAGGGTAAACATTAAACTGAAATGCCCCAGGACAGGGAGATGGTCAACAATATCTGGGAAATGTAAATTTTGTGGCAGCTATATGGCATTCTTATAAAATTCCTGAACATGAGATAATTAGCTACTACAGAAACCTGAAAAGTGTCTAATCTGAAAGCAAGTTTAGGCAGCTACTGGGACCCTACAACTTTGGGAGTCCCAACTCAAAGTCAGAGCGTTGGTCAATCAGAGCTCACAATAAAGGCTTCCTTGTGCCTACACACTCAGTCCTTTTCCTGTGGGTGTTTATCTTTGTTCTCTGTCCTCTGCTGCTGCACCTGTAGGTGTCATTTGTTCAAGTATTTCCATCTACTTGTAGCTTGCTGCTGAGTCTTTATCATGAGTGAATGTTGAAATTTTTCAGGGCCTTCCACATCAGTTAGTGTCATCAGGTCTGCTTCTCTAGACTGATGATGGGGTAGATAACATTGATCGGTTCCCACACTGAGCCAGGCTTGTGTTCCCAGGTCAGTCTCCACTGAGCTACAGTATGGATTCTATTCTTTCTTAATGCAGGATTGGACATGCTGCATATTTTGGTGAGGACTTTTGTGTCTAAGGACATGAAAACACTGCTGTTTCAAATCTGTCTGCTATATTTTCTTTTTTTGTACTGTCTTTATTTAGCTTGATAAAGAGTATTTCTTCCTCACGTATCTGTTTTGGTTGTAGGACGGACAATACAAACCAAGTCCTGGTGCATGGTGAGCAAGCACCCCTAGCTATGCCCCCCGTCCATTTATTTACTTGTTACTTTGATACCCGGTCTCCCTAAATAGCACAGGCTGGTCTTAAAGTTATAGTCCTCCTGCCTCAACCTGATTTTCTGAAAGAGATTGTGTAGGATTGATTTCTTCTTTAAGTTTTTGGTGGATTTAGCCAGTGAAACTTCCTGGCTATTTTCAAGAGTTTTGTTCTATTTTGTTTTCTACTATGGATTCAAACACTTTTGCTAGTTAAAAGATTACTGAAATTCTTTACTTCAACCTGAAGAAGTTTCGTTGGTTTCTGGTTTTCTGAGGAACTGGGCCATTTCTCTAAGTTATGTTTAAAAAGGCATCAGCAACAGAGAAGACATTTCTTCCAGCAACCTGGGCGGGCTTTTCCTTTTCATGAAGCCGCTGCCCCAGACTGCAACCCAGTGAGACCCAGAAGTTTTTCTGATATACAAAAACTGACAAAATAACCAGTTTCTAATAATCTATATGGCATAGAAAGACAATACTTTTTTCCACATCTTTACCTGTATGGCAATATTTGAAGTTTCTTGCAGACAGTGAACCATATATTTAGGCAATTTGCAGTTAATATAATTATTGATAAGTTAGATTTAGGTCTACTTACCATTTTATTTTTTTGTTTGTTTGTTTGCTTGTTTTCTATATTTTATTTCTCTGTTAGCTCTCTACACCAAACCCAACTGGACTTCTCCTTTTAAAATTAGTGTATTCTAGGATTAGCTTCCTCTTCTACATCTTCTTTTTCTCCAGTAGTTGCTGTGGAGACTATAATTTAGGCAATATTCCACTGTACTGCAGTCAGGACTTGCAAGGGGAATAATACAGGGCACATAATTTATAGGGTTATTTGTGGTAGTCACCAAGAGTCAAGTTCAGAACAGTGCAGGAAGCCTTTCCACACACTAGAGACCCAAAGAATCCAGCTGAGGGCCTGGATCCCAGGGCAGTGTCCTGTAGGAGTCCAGTGGGAGACCTAGAGCCCATGGCAATGTCTCACGTAAGTCTGATTCTGGAAAGCCCAGAGGTCGGTGGTGGAAGCTAGAAAGTCTGTGCCAGCAGGATGGGTGATTTGTGCTGGCAGAGATCAGCTCTGGAACTGGAAAATGACTCTCAAAGCAAGAGCCAGAGTTTCTCTGAAGAGTACTACAGCTGTCCTCAGTGACAACGAGGCCTTGAGCTCCTCGGACAATGGGAATAGCTGAGTTCCTATTGGGAAAGCCAGCACAACAAGCTCCTCCAGGAAAACCAACAGCCCCCCAACAGCATTTCTTCTTCTCCAGTTCTTCTTTATACTTTGTTGGGAACAGTCCTCAGGTGGGCCTCCCCCACCCAGCACTATGCTGACTTAGTTCGGCAGGGTGTTACAAGCTGACCGCCAGTTGTCAGTCACCACCCAGTGGAACTAGAGAAACTCAAGCAGACTATGAAACATGTGAATTAATATTATGAAAGGAAAAAGCATGTAGTGGAACGGGATGGAAAGACCTGAATGGAGTTAACAAGGACACTATCGCCCACTGCTCCAACTCCACCCAGAATGTCACAGAGCCATGTACTCTCTTATACTACTGAACCAACAAATGCTGAATCTGTCCTAGGCCATTTCTCTGAAGGAATTAGAGGAGATTTTGTTACTCTGACCAGATCTGTTGTAACCCAGAAAGCACTTGGTAAACAATGTTTATTTTCCCTACTTCTCAAGTCCCCCATGCCTGCTTAGAGGCAGGACTCGCTGTGCTCTTTCAGAAGACGGCCTCCATGCCCTGCTGAGAACCCAGCAAGGGCATCTGTCACTGCAGGGCAGACCACACACAACCACCATAGCAAGGCAGTCCAAGGGAAAGGGCCAGGAGAAAATGGAAGTTCAGGGCCTAGCCAGGTGGGCACACGAATTAGTCCCACAGGGCTCCAATGCAGATGCCTGCGACTTCCCGTCATTCTGAGTTCCACAGGAGAGCCCTTCATCCATGCCTCCTTAACTCCATGAGTTCAGCTTTTTATCCCCTCCCTGCATTAATCATATTCTGCACTGTGCTCAGAACCCGTCCTCCTCCCTGGGCCTTAACACTGTCCTTAGGAAAAGACGAAAGATTCCTATGATCTGCAGAGAAACCAGAGCAGACATTCTAACTGGTAAAGATGCCAGGAGTTCTAGCGATTCCACAGTGGAGCAGCTTCCTGTAGTCCCTGACACAGGAGAGGGTGGCAAGAGGTAACTAAGCGGAGAAGCCAGATGTGCAGCCAGAGAGAAGCTGGTCAAGGGCCTCTGCCTCAGCTAGACACAGGCAGCACCTGAAGCGTGCCACATGGAATTGCTTTGAAATTTTGTGACAGAGGTGCCTTCGTCAAATCCATTTGGATGTGCTGTGAAGGCAGACAGGGAGGTGCAGGCTTATGCCCTCGCTGTTCTGAGAGGTGATTCCGATGGCTCTGACCCTAACTGTTCGGGGAGGTTGTGCTCCACACTCCTACAATATTGATCCTTCCAATCAGCTTACACTTGCTGACAAAACGAATGAGTTAATTACCGAAGTAAAATGAGTAATATTTAATTCCCTTCCCTCTATGAAAGCCAAAAGGAACGTTTTGTAGCATACCATGCACACAGGGCACACATAATTATTCAGTGTTGTAAAGATTAAGCCCCTGATGACAGGATGCATGTCTCCACTTTTCTTTCCTCGCTGGGACAAAATAGTTGATGCCCAAAATGAAGTAAGAAAAGCTTAATTTAGCTCACAGTTTGTGTAGTTTTCTGTCTATACTCTGCTGGATCCAAGGCAGAGTGGCACAGGACAGAGGGAAGCAATTCTTGGTGGTAGAAAACAGCAAAATAGCAAGAGCAAAAAAGCAGTGGTAGAAGTAACAGCAGCAGAGGCCCAGCCCTTCTCCCTTCCTTATACCGCACCCAGGCTATCTGCCCCAGGGCAGGTGTAGCATTCATGCCCATAATCCCAGAAGCTCTCATACCTATAATCCCAACACTGGATCATGAATTCATCATGAATTCTAGAAGCTCACTGTTCCATCACTGCATGAGGCTTTGGGGGGACAACTAGACACAAACCCCATAATAATGGTAAAGGACCATAATCCTTTCCCAGTGGTTCTGTCTGTCTGCAAATGCACAGGTCACACATGTGGACTAGAGTCCAAGTTTCCCTTCCTTCCTTCAAAAATATTTACCAATCCACCCATGGCTGGCCTTGTGTTATGTATGCAGATATTTGTGGTCTGAGAATGATCTGTAAGAATCAGAGAGCACTAATTCATTGTCCATTCAAAGCCACCCTTTCTTTGCCTGGTAGTACAGTCACAGCAGGTAGGAGCATAGCCTGATTTCCCAGCCTCCACGGCAGTGATATGTGGCCATGTGACTGTGGTCTGCTGCCTGGAAAGCGAGAAGAACTGGGTGCCACTCATGAACAAGCTCTCTCTCTCTCTCTTTTTTTTTTTTTTTTTTTTTTTTTTTTTTTTTTTTTTTTTTTTTTTTTTTTTGTCTTTTTGAGACAGGGTCTCGCGATGCAGTTGAGGCTGGTCCTGAGCTCACTTTTGTAGCCCAGGCTGGTCTCGAACTCGCACCAATCCTCCTGCCTCAGCCTCCTGAGTGCTGGGATTACAGGCATGAGCCACCACGCCCGGCTATGACCAAGCTCTGAAGGGTAAATGTGCCATGCCAATGCTGTCTCTCCTCTGCTCTCCACCATTACAAGCAAAACTGAAGGGACAGTAGGGCCCCAACAGAGAAAGGAAGCATGGGAGAGCCATTCACTGACCAAGGATACCCACCTTCACTGCTACAAAAACACCAACAGATTTTTATTATGCTCAAACTACTACACATCTGAGGGTTCTTTGGAGCAGTTAAACTACCTGAGCTGCCACACAAATTAGTATCTTGACATGGAGAAGTGACCTTCACTTTTTTTGACCCATTCTATGTTTGGAATTTGTTGAGCAGTGTAGCTACTGATGGCAAATTTGTCCCCAGATCTCTTCTGTGGTGTCTTATGGTGCTTTCCTGTTGAGGACAAGCCTCTCTGTTGGATTCTGGGTTTAGCCACATAACTTGATGCCATCCACATGACACTAGCAAATGCAGCACAAGTTCAGGAAAGGTGTCTACACATCTTTGCCTTTCCTCCTGACCCTCTGACTTTGCCAGAAGAACGAGCCCAGACTAGCTGCTAGAGGATGAAGCACAAAGGACAGAGCCGAGCTGTCCCAACTGTCCCAGGCACAGCCCCAGACATATGAGGGAGACAGCCATCCACCCCATAAAGTGAGAAGCAAAACTCCATAAACTATATAGCTTTGTTGTAAGTCACTGAGATCTGGTGCTGATACATAAAGCATTACTGAGAGTGTAACTAACAGTGCATTTACTCACGCCTATGCATCTATGCTCTTCTTCTGCATAAAGCCAGGGTCCTTATCTGTGTCGGCCCATTCCAATATCTCCTAATTTTCCTATTTCCATTTTATGCACTTGGAGAAAGGTTCAGAAACTCACTAACCCAAGTCTTCCAGCTGAAAGTATAGGAACTGAGATTTTAGCTCTGATCTTCCAACAATAGATTTTTGCTACAGAATGTTTACCTCTTGTTTAAAATCTTATTCAAGTGTCACCATAGACAAGAGCTAGCAAACGAGAGTGATCTGTGTCCAAGAGTTATGGGGAAGCATACAGACCTGGGTCCTGACAGCCTCTGCCCCCTCTCAAGGGCTGCTGCCATCCAACACAGACCAGCAGCTGCCATGCAGGAATGGGACCAGGGTGCCATACTGCTGGATTTTTTTCAAGAAAAGTCAAAAATCTAAGATTTCACGTAAATTTCTCTCCCTCTAAATGTCAGCTTTATTTAAAAAAAAAAAAAATACAGGGCAGGATCAGCGTGTGTGCAGCACTTGGCCCACACACTGTCGGCAGGGAGCTTCTGCCTTAGGCTTGCACAGAGCCCTACAGCTTAACGAGCACTCTGATGCCCATCCTGTCATCTCTGCCCTATAAAAGTCCTTTAAAGATGGGCAAAAGAGATATTATTAAAAATTTTAAAGGATGTAAAAACTGAGAAATCATCTGTCAAAGTTCAAACAGCCAACTCACATCATGACTAGTATCTGCAGGTCTTCAATTTTCTGAGCTACTTTATTCCTTTCTCTCTCAGTGGCTGGGATGTCTTGGTCACAAGGTGGGGAGAGGAGGTGCCATTCTCTCAGGAAGTGGCCCTCTAGTCTAGCGGCCCAGGCCCTGCATTCTGTGCAAACCTTAGTTTAAATTATAGCGCTGTTTACAGCCATTCTCCCCAACGGTTCACTTCCTCTGATTATTTTCTTTTTCTAAGGAACCATATCTGCTGACTGAGTAAAAGTCTGTCTGCCCATCATGTAGCCTTAGGGTATAAAAGCAAAGAAAATTCATAATTAAAACATTAATAGGGTTTTAAGGGCCAATGGAAATAATGATGAAAAGCACAGGCATCAGATCTATAAATTAAGCATAAAATTACACTGTAAAATAATTTCCTGCTTGTAGGCAATCAAGGTGGCCAAGCAGACTTCACAGGCAATATCATAGGCAGCAGACCATCTAATAAATCGTCCTCATGAGGACAGGCATGTCATTTCTGCACAGGAAGCAGAGCTGTCTTCACTTAGCTACACCGTAGCCACTTTAGCGCGTTCATGTGTGAATGGAGAGAAGTAGAGCGTTAGGGAGCAGAGAGGCCAGGTAAGTGTCTCTTCCCACTTGCAGCTTCCCTGCAGCAGCCACAGAAGCTTCCAGAGGCAGCCACACATTCCTGGAGTCATTGCTCAGCTTGGGGCTTCAGCGTTTCAGACTGACCTGAGGGGCTGAGGTGAAGAAAAGTGCATGCCAAAGCGGAGGGAGCAGGGACACACAGGGTCGCCCATCCAAACCAGCCAAGTGATCAGTTCTAGGAGAAAGGCCCTTCACAAATGGAGGCATTTCCAGGACAGCTAATGGGACCTTAGACACAACAGCTTATTGCTATGGAGGAGTCCATAGGTTGCCCACAGAGAAGAAAACATGCTAAGCACACTGCTAATGACACTAAGCATATCATGGCTATGAGAAATTGTCTGGTGAAATTTCAGTCTTCTTTCACATTATTTTGATGTCAAAAAATAGTTTTAGGATATCTCTTTTTAAAAAAAAAATCCAAGGTCTTTTCATAGGACCACTATGACTACTTTTGTCTGCTAAGGAAAAGACTACTCAGTAAGCAGAATTTGTACCTCACACTTTAAAGAATCATCACCAAAACAAACTCTGTTGTGTATTATTGATGTTCTCCTCCTCCTCCTCCTGCTCCTCCTCCTCCTCCTTCTTCTCCATCTCCTCCTTCTCCTCTTCCCTTCTCTTCTCCTTCCTCCTTTGGCACTCAGGAGAAAATATTCTACAGCATCACAGTGATAAAATAGGGTCCAGAGGAGACCTAACAGATTATATAAGGGATTTGGCAGGGCAAAAAGATGGATGTGGATTCTCTGCCCTTAATGTCCCACAGTGCTCAGCTTTGGAGATGGACTTTTTTTGGAGAAAGATTTCTTTAGCAGAACTCCAAGTGCTCCATCATCACACCAACAGCTGGGATGAATCTTCCTACTTAAAGCAGCTTACCATGTTACTAACTCACTGAACTTTCCTCATCTTTAGACCAGACACCTTGGGCAGTTGCTTCCAGGAGGTTGGAAGCTGCCTACGATGCATGCTGCTGAGCCAGGCAGTGTCTGTGCCGGCTGGCTGATCACTGAAGTTATCCGGAATGGGGGAGCCTGTAAGGCCAGGCGCCTCCCTCCCCACGCAGGCTTGGCACCAGAGAATTCCATTAATATTTCCCCTTGAAAGAAACAAGCCGATTACATACGTAGTCTGAAGCATTTCCCACATCCCACAATTGCGGTTATAGATGTTGTATTTGGGATTCCCACAGGGACTCTCTTGCTTACGAAATATTGTCATATTTGTTTTTCCTCAGAGACAACTGCTTCTTCTCTGTAATAGTTTCCCTCATAAGAGATCACCAGAATTTAATGAGTTTTATTAAGTCCTATCTAAATTACATCCAATCTAAGCCTTTTAGCTCCAATCCACTTCCTTTTCACCTAGATTCAAGTAGAGTGAATCTTTGAAAGCAGCATTTGAACACCAAGCAGCTGTCTCTTCCAGAACTGTCTATTTTGTACCATACAGAATTATGCCTTCTGCTTTGTACAGCGCATGGATGGAGAGAAATGGTCCATAAGCAAAGAAGAGAGGGAGAGAAATGAAAGGAAACAGCGACTGAAGCAAAATGACAGAGGTGGAGAGGGGCAGAAACAGAGGCACGATAAGCAGATGAGGGTCTTCAAACCATCTGAAGGTTCCTTCTTTACAGGAAGGCCACCCAGACTCAGGGATCAGGCTGGCTGCTTGGCTTCTTTCTTCCTTCTGACTTTTTTGAGACAGGATATCTTTATGTGGTTTGGGATGGCCTGAAAGTCACTGTGTACTTACTCCAGGCTTGTGTTGAACTCATAGCAATTCTCCTGCCTCAGCCTACCGAGTGCTGGGATTATAGGCATGCACCACCACAACTGGCTCTTTACTGATTTTTTTTAAGAGTTACAAGTTTATCAGCCTTTAAAGAATTGAGAAAATGTGAATAACTTCTGCTATGATTTTATTTGTCTGTACTGAAGATTGATCTTTAATCAGTCTATCTAACAATGAGCTACAAATTTAGGACACACTGGAAAATTTTAACATCCTATTTTAAAAAGTGATTTATCTGCTCTTCTGCTTGCACCCCTCATCGAGTGCTTGCGCTCCCCTCCACATCTTCTCACAAGACTTTCAGAATCAAATGATCCCTGGCCAAGAAGCAGAAGCAGAATCGCCCCATTCCCCAGTGGATTTGGCTGAACACTGGTAATAAAATCAGGCACAACTCCAAGAGGAGGCACTGGAGGAGGACCAGGCTAGGACAGTAAGGAGCCACACGTGAGCTGCAACATGTTTACGCTCTGGGAGGACACAGGATGATGTCCTCTTTTCATCATGGCCAAGACAAGATTGAGTCAAGTTTTTAAAATAACCACTGCCTCGTTGGTGGAATATACTTAGTCAGGAATCTTTATTTTTTCTGTGATCAGTATTATTGAATCAATAAATGTTCAAAACCTTTAAAAAATTATCTTTTATTTAAGCTTAGTCCTTCCTATCTCATGAACTTGTCACATCTTTTGTTTTGACATTACATAGGCACACTTGGCAAACAGGCAAACTCTACAGTCTGACAAAAGGTTCTGGCTGAGCCCAAGGTGGCTACTGGAGAGCAGGCTAAGAGCATTCCAAAGCTTAAGAGCTTCTTTTTTGATTAAAAATTCAGTCAAGATGTGCATCACAACTGAAAACATCATATCATAGTGATATCTGTGCACCTATGTTCACAGCAGCACAATTTGTGATAGCCAAATCTTGGAAATAACCAAAATGCCCATCATCTGAAGGATGGTTGAAAAAGATGTGGTATTTTTATACATTGGAATATTACTCAGCTATAAAGAATGATAAACTAGAACACTTCATATATAAGTGGATGTATCTTGAAGATACACTCATAAGTGAAATAAATCAGACCCACATATGTAAATATCATATAGTCTCCCTAGTGTAAGAACTCAAAAGAAGAAATAAAAATGGAAAGGCATAACACAGCTAAATGGAAACCAAGGACTTAAGCATTAAACAACAAAGTGACTGCAAACAGAAAAGACGGCAGGAGCAAAACCATGCACTTATATACACAGGATGAATTAGATAATGGTCCTAAGAAACACCAAAATATTTTTCACACTGAGAATAGCAACGTGTAACACTAAATTTACGCTTGGAACACCTGCCATTCTTGTCTTTTAGATTCGTACTGCTTCTAATGTAATTTCAGTTACTGCTTTAAAAAAAAAAAAATGTGCATCAGAGCCCAGAGAACCAAACGTTCGATGCGTGAATTCTTCATGTGGGCACTTTGACATCAAGTGGACAAAAGCCATCTTTTCACTCTGGACAGAAAAGGAGGACAAAGCCTTTGAGTCTCTCCATCCAGGGGCCCCCACCTGCAGGATGTGCACCTTGGAAACATTCTTTGTTCCCAGCAAAGCTCAGAGTTACTCCCACAGTAGACAGTGACTGAGACTAACTCAGACTCAGTTAACTCGCAGGATCTGAGGTAGTGGGGACAGCACTACAAAAGCTTGGGCTGTGACATCTCTGAGAAAGCCATTTGTGGCAAACGGCAGAGGCGTTTCCAAGTGACACCTGGCGGCACTCTCGACCAGCACCCTCCTGCCCCACACAAAGCCATTGCCTCTGGAGAAGGCGGGTGCCCCTCCACTCCCTTGTGAGGAATGTAGGTCCATCCAACAACCAGCTTCCAGCCAAGCTTAGAAAAGGTGAACACATGGAGCTCCCAGTGCCCCTGCGACACTACCCGTCTGTGACTACATGGAATGACTCTGTGGTCACTAAAAAATCATAATACAGCCTGGTGTCACACGCCTTTGATTCCAGATATTCAGGAGGCTGAGGTAGGAAAATTATAATTTCAAACCCAGCCTGTGCCATTTAACAACATTCTGTCTCAAAATAAAATGAAATGAAAAGGGGGCCGGGGAAATAGCTCAGGGGTACAAGTGCCTGCTTGGCAAGTGCAAGGTCATGAGTTTGAACCCCAGTCCCACCAAAAAGAGAAGAAAGGGTTAAGGATGTAGTTCAGTGGTGCAGTGCTTGCCTCGTATTCAATCTCAGCACCACACATGCACACACACCCATACATACATACATACATACATACACACACACACACACACACACACACGCACACAATCACAATACAGCTCACAGAAAAGGTCAACATATCAGTCAGTGGGCCTAACCTATTACACTGGGAGGGTCAGTGATTTCTTTACTATTTCCTGACCACGTATTCTGCAGATCTCCCTCCCTTCCTCTTGCATGAAGACAGCCAGTAACAGCACCCAGCTGGCTTCCCTGCCAGCAGAATGGTAGAAATCAATTTTAGAGCTGTGAGTATACAGACGGTAAGGAAAGCGATGTCCTCTCTGGCCTCCCTCTACCATTCTAAGCCTTGCTCACTCAGTCTCTTCCTTCGGTAACACCAAGGTGGCTCCCATTGGATGCCCACACTATGGCACATGGAAGACAAGAAGAGGGGGCAGTGCCTTGCCTCACCTTGGGCAGGCAAAGGAAGGACACCCTCCCCTTTTACCACCGACCCAGAACTCAACAAATGCCACAGGGCTGACTGTGTGCTGGAAGTCCTAGCGAGCAGGGGCCTCTTGCTCCACCAGCATGGTGGCTCACTCTCAATCTGGGCTACTCCAGGCCACTCTCAGACAGAAAGGTCGCATGCAGCCCTGGAGATGGAACCTGCCGAGCTGCAGATGAGCCCCCTGGGGCAGCAGGTGGGGTAAAACCTGTGTCCACAACAGACCTGGTCAGGAGGCAAAACTCGGTGTTTGCACTAAAATTCACAGCTATTGCTTAGCATTACTCTCCTGACAGGAATACATTAAACAAAACCTGGGAAGGTGCATGCAAGTAATTCCTCATCATATTTTAAGTCAAACGTATCGAAACGTCACTGAGTTTAACACTTTTTGTGCCACCGCTGACATAATCAAGATCACAGCGGAGCAGGCGGAGTTAAGTCATTATTTTAAGGAAAGTTCTTCAGGTCGAAAAAGTGCAGCACAGAGTGCCCTCCCCCCCCCCCCGCGCGCCCCACCTCACACGCCGGAGGGACCCACAGGCCAGGCTCTAAAGCCGTAGCTGTGGGTTCGTCTCTTACCCGGGCTTGTTTCCTTCGGTGCCTTCAGTGCTCACCTCTGATGCTGCTGCAACCAACAAACAAAAGAGCAGAATGGTGACCGCAGCCTGAGGCCCTGAGCGGCTGCCAGCACCTGCGGGGCCACCTGGGACACCGGGGTCACTCAGCTCCTGGCCAGAACAGCAAGGGCCTTACCTGCCATTGTTCATCCTGACCAAAGGAGAGAGAAGACGCTTGGCGCGGTCCTACTCCCAAGTAAAAGGAGGAGCAGCGATGAATAATGAATAGGTCACCAGAACTGGAAGCGGCTGGTAAGTAGGAGGCCTGGGTGAATGAGAGAAGAATGCGGAGTGCGAGGGCCTTGCTTTCTTCCTAAGGAAGCCTGGAGAGAGGGCACTCATATTGCTGAGAGGGAAACTAAGCCTCAGTGTCCACAGATTAGCTTGGAATGGAAAAACAATCAGGTCTTCGGTTCCAGAAAATTCTAAGAGGTCATTTACTACTGTGAACCATCCTCTGGATACCGCCCACTTGGTTTCTGCTTCTGGCTTCATAGCTCTATGGGTTCTGAGGAGTAATCCATCCATGTGCCTCTTCTTCTTTGTTCCGTTCCTAGGAAAGTTTATTTTCAAAACAGCTGTAAGCAAGCACAGTAACTCAACTAGTGCCATGCACTGAGTCTGCTACTCAAGAGTCCTTCCAATAAATATTTAGGAAACCTTTCTCTGCACTGCCACTGGGACAGAAAAGAGAAAGAAGACCCAGAATATCTCCAGATAGGCTGAAGTCCTGTGGTGCTACCTACCTACGTGTCACTGTTGGTGACCTACTTGATTAAAAATGGCTCATCAATTAGGAGCATTACAGGCCCTTCTTGTATGGAGCAAAGGATTGTAGGAGGCAAGCCAAAACAGTGCAGGAAATTTATTTGAAAAACGAGCAGTGAAGGGTTAAGGGAAAAACCAGCTCTAAAAGTAAACTTAGGCCAACAAAAGAGAAAAAGAAAAACACAGTGGGCTTCTCAGGCCTGTGGGCTCCCTACCACCTCCACATCTCATGAGAGGCCTGAGTTCTACACAGGGGTCCTGAGAGTCACCGGGTGCTGCCCTGGGATCTTGCAGGTCAGACCCACTTCTCTAGGCAACTGTGCCCCTCCTTACCGCCTATGTCACACACAGTGGGCTTTTCCCTTAAACTCAAGTCACATGCCCAGCTGCCCCCTTGCCATCTCTCGGCATGTTGCAACCAGACTCCAGCCCCCATGCCCAGCCTGTCCATCTATGCTGCATCTCCTGGCCTCCTGTGGCTCAGGTTTTGCTGGAAGTCATGGTGCTTTCTGTATTAGTCAGAGTCTACTCCAGGAACCAGTGTATTAACAGACAGAGTTTTGTGTAGACAATGCTAACCGGGTACAACAGATTGAAAAAGCAAACCAGAATTCCCGCACTAAGTGCAGAGGTAGCAACTGCGGAAAGCAGCCTCCACCCCAGGCTGGGGGATGGAGAGGAGCGGGGTCACAGAACCTGTGGTCTGCCTGAGGGGCCCACAGAGCTGGGCAGGAGCTCTGAGGAGGAATCACAACCAGCTGGTCCCAGCACTGTGGCGAAAGCTGGAGCTTGGAACTAGCCACTACTCTGGTGTGGCTGACAAAAACAGGAAGTCTACATGATGAACCATGTCCCTTGTCCCTCCACAGCTCCTTTCAGCAGAGTGGACTGGGTTACTAGTTGGTAATGTAGTCTGTATGAAAACGCCGGTCGAGTGCTATAAAGCAATTTGGTTGGATGCTTAGATGCTACTCAACTTTCTACAGGACTTCTTTTATACCTCACCTCCAAACTGCCACCAAATCCTCTCAGTTCTACTTTTAAATATGTCTAGGGTTTTACTGATTTCATTCTCATCTAAGCATCAGGTCTTGGCTAGATCACTGAAACACTCTGTGGGCTGTTCCTTTGTTTCACAAGAGTCTGTTCTTACACAGACCAACATGATAAGTGGGTTAAGAAGGGGTGTCCCGACACAGCCCTCCCTCACCACCCTGTGGAGACCTGTGAACACTGTCAGCTGAAATGCACATTCTTTCAGGTATGTATTCAAGTATGGATTTGCATGTAAGCTACACCCATCCTCCTCTATACTTTAAATAACCTCTAGGTGACTTACAATACAACATAAATGCAGATCATTGATCTACCATATCTTAAGGAATAATGATAATAAAAAGTATATACCTGTTTAATATAGCAGTGACTTTTTCTAATGTTTTTGGCCCTTGGTTGGTTAAAACCCACAGATACAGAGAAGCAACTGTACCACAATCTTGGTAAAAACAACAGAAATTTAATTTCAGAAGTCTGAAATCAAGGTGCCCATGAGATTGGTTGCCTCTACCGTCCTTGGAGAGGATGTAGATATTGCATGCTTCCCTCCTAACTCCTGGGGGTAGCTGGTGACCTTAGAGTCCCTTGGTCTTATCCATATCCCCCCTGCCCCCCATGGCTGCCTTTGTCTTCCCATTGCCCCTTGCCAGTGTTCTGGATGCTTCTGTGACTATGCGTCTTCTCATAAAAACACTAGTCTTTGGATTTAAGCTCACCATAAATCTACACATTCTTCACTTAGTTATGCCCACAAAGATTCTGCTCCCTGTTTATGGAGCTTACAATAGGGGCACACCTTTTAGGAGCCACTCTTGAAACATGGCAGTGACCCAGCTATAGCATAACCAAATACAGTTGTACAACTTATTCCTCTGCTCAAAGTCCTCCTCATGCCTCACCCTGAAGAGAAGCCACAGGTCACCAAATCTAGCCACACTACCTCCACAACTTCCTCTCCTTATCCTCTCAGTCTTCCCACACCCCAATAGCTTCTCTGTTCCTCAGCTCTCAGGCTTTCATGCACACTGTCCCTCTGGATGGAAATCCTCTCTGGGCACTCCTGGAACTCACTGAGACACCTTCAGAGCTGTCCCCAAAAGCCACTTTCTTGACGAGGCTTCTTCAGACCATGCCAAGTGAAACTTAACCCAGTGCTCTTCCCTACTTTCTTACCATATGGTCAACAACATAGCACACTGTAGATCTTGAATTCTATCTCTTTCTGTCTTCCACTTTTAAAATGTAAGCCCCATAAGGACAAAAATTTGTGAGTGGCCTAATTTCCTTCTGGACCTAAGGTACTTAGAAAGGTGCCTAGCACCAAGAAGACCTCAGTAGTTATACTTTGAAATGCAGTATATATGGTTGTAACTGCACAAAATGGAGTTTGCTAGTAGACATCACTGATGACTAGCACACTGTGCAGATTCAAAAGCGCAGGCCCATCCTGGGTCACATGCTCATGCCTGAGCAGGGATAGGAGGGGCGCCAGTTCTCTGGCTTCTGTAGTAGATGCACAAGCCCAGCTTTCCACCACAAGTCCCTCCAACAACAAAGAGAACTGGATACATAGCAGCCAAACACCCAACTACTTCCAAGGGTCTAAGACATAATCAAGCAAACCAAAAATATAATTGCTTTAGGAGGCTTAGAATTTAGGTTGAACACCTTGAATTACATTTCTAAATATTCTTTTTTATTCAAATCTATTTGGGCACTTGGCTTCTGATGTGCATCAGATTCCAGATGAAAAACTGAGCCTTGCACTGTGATTCATTTCTGTATGAATCGCATGAATAATATTTGAAGATCTGTGTGAGGCCCAAATTGTACCCTTGAAGATAGAAAGCATAATGTGTACCCAGAGTCAATGGATTGAAACCCTAAACACACCTGTTTTCAAATTGAACCTTGTACCAAATCATTTTATTTTGCTTTTATTGTTTATTTATTTTTGTATTTTGGGGAAGGGTCTACAGAGTGTTCAGGGTCTCACTTATAGTGATCTGCCTGTTTTCAGCCTCCCAAGAGCTGGGATTACAGGCACATGTCACCAAGCTGTCTTAATTGTCATCTCAGCATGGCCTGGGGGCGGGGCTGGCACAACAAGTCCGGGGATCCAATCACCAGCCCCTGTACCTGCTTGCAGGCACTTTACTCCACTGAGCTATTTGGCCAGCCCAACCAAGTCATCTTAAATAATTAAGTGTCTAAGTATTTGCAAGTTTAATCATCTAAACACAAAAGAATTTAAATGTAATGGTGTGTAGCTGGGCATGGTAGTGCATACCTGTAATCCCAGCACTTGGGAGGCTGAGGCAGGAGGACCAGTGCGAGTTCAAGACCAGCCTGGGCTACAAAAGTGAACTTAAGGCCAGCCTGAACTGCATAGTGAGACCCTGTCTCAAAAAGCCAAAAAAATAAAAATAAAAATAAATGTAATGGTGTGAGACAAAAATCTTTCTGAACAAATACATTCCAAGTTCACTAACAAAGAAAATTTTACTTTCTCTTAGAGACTTAAGGTCACCAATGAAAGTAGAAAAAAAAAAAAAGGCCAAGTCCAGAATAGATTTAAGTCTTCAAAGAGGCTTTGATAACACATTAATTAAGTCAGTTTTGACTTCTAGCAACTATTACAGCAGTTTTTCTGTCTCCCTTCATGTTGGCACCTGCATTTCTTACTGTTACCAGTGTATCTACCTGTAATGTCATTTGCCTTATTTATTTGCTCTTTAGACACCTTCTCTGAATCACATTTAAAATGTTTTGTTGTTAAAAAAAATGTTTTGTTGTTGAGGAAAAATACCTGACCCCAAAGTTAAAGGGAAAAAGGCTTATCTAGCTCTCAGTTTGTAAAGATTTCAGCCCATTGTCAGCTGGCTCCAAGACAGAGTGGCACAGGGCGGACAGGTGGCACAGCGGACAGTTCATGGCACTCACAAGGTAGCAACAAGGGATCTTAACAGCATGTCTTTCTGTCTTCCTCAGCTACCTCACCGAGGGTGGATGCCAAGTCAATCAGTGGGCTGGTTAATCACCACACACCTTGACCCCCACATCACACACCCTAGATTCACCTACCTCTGAAAAGCCCATCTCACACTGCCTAAGGCTTTGGGGTACATCTAGACACAAGCCACAACTTCAGTTTGTATAAATGAGCTCCAGATGGAGTCCTGAGACATTTACATTTGAATAAAGTAAAGGGGTTCCCGTCCTTTTTCAAAAAATAAGTAGGGTGCAAATAAAACAAGCGAGCCATTTTGTCGTGACATCACAAGTTAGGCTGGTTTGTTTTTCTTCCTCGGGGACTCTTGGCAGGGTCCTCTAGTGCTGTGGCCGGCGGGTGTAAATTTCCCATGAGGGTGACTTGGTTTTACATGCACCTCTGTCTCCCTGCAGCGTCATGGGCACCACTTGGAAGAAAAGTAGCCAGCGACTTGGATTAGCTCCTAAGTGAAATAGCTCAAGAAGAGACTTCCTGGTGACTGTGCCAGAAGGCAGAAAGGTCCTCAGAGGCAGGAGATGCTAGCACAGAAATGTCCTGCCCTCCAAATAAATACTAAAAGCTTGGCTGTGAGGGCCCACTGCCCACAAGGGGGCCCCGTGCTGTCAGGCTCCGCGCTTGTCAACCCTGATGAGATGGCTGCCAAGCACAGCCTTGACAGTCTGGGCACCTTCCACTCCTGAGCTTCGCAGCAGCAGGAGAGAACCCCTGCCCAAAGTTTCACTGCCCTCCTGTGAGCGTTTTCAAGGGGTGAGTGAGACTCCAAGCACTGAACTCCTTAAACAGCTGCTCCGGGAGCCTGCTCACTGGCTCACAAGGAGCCCTGCCTCTTTGCTCCCTGAGTACCAGCACAGGACTGCTGAGGCCCTGGGTTCTCCCCAGCAGCACGCAGGCTGCAGAGGCCTGGAGAGCCGCAGCTTCCCGGGCAGCATGGCCCCACCGCTGCTTTGCGTCCACCCTGCTGGGCAATTCAGGCTTACCTGGCCTACTCTCTACAAGCTTCATGCAGAGGGCACAGACCGACTACCTCCAGGGTCTGTGTTTTGTCCCTGTTACAAAGCCTGACTTCAACATGAAACGATGCGTTTTAGCAGCCCGGGGCTTCCTGGATTGTGGTCAGTTCTAGTGAATGCTAATGCAAAAGTAAAGAAAACTCTTTTAGCAGGTTCTAGACTAGTATTTATAAGTAATATTAGAAGCCTTACACTGTCTTAATGACAGAAAATTAATTAAATTTTTTATTCACCTTATCAGAACAGAACTATCCCCATCCTCTTTTTTTTTTTTTTTTTTTTTTTTTTTTTTTTTTTTATGTATTTGGTGTAGGATCTCACTACACAGCTCAGACTCAAAATGAGTCTGTTTTCAGCTTCCACAGTGCTTGGATTACAGGTGTGGGCAAATATGCTGGACCTCAGTGGCCAGCTCAGCCCACCTGGGGACAGAGTAGGCATGGCATATGGTGCCTGGGACCAAATCTCAGTCCCTGCACTTGCATAAGCAGGTGCTTAGTCCACTGAGCTATCTTGCTGGTCCTATTTTCCTTTTATTATAGGGGAATCTATCCTTCTGTTCTCCTATTCCCTGTCCTTGGTTTCTAGGCACATAAAAGCTACTCAAGAAATAGTCATTGGTTGAATGAATGGAAGGATGGGTGGATGGGTGGATAGATGGGTGGATGGATGGGTGGACAGACACAGACAGGTGGAGATTGGTGGATAGAAAAATGTCTTCATTGTTGTGTTCCAGAACACCACCAGAACAGAGAATCCTTATGCTGTTTCATGATAGCTTTTCTTTACAAACTTGCCAATCAAAAGGGCATCTGTTAGGGCCAATTTAGAGTTCACACAATATAATGTTTTAATGAAGCCTTTTATCTGCATGTTTTGTAGGAGAGCTGGACGAAAATCTGGCTGTGTGAATCCCAGTGGAATTTCTCGGGGAATGGCTGCGTGGTTTTGTTTCCAGCACAGGAAGGTCAGCAGCCTCCTCAGTGTCCACTTGCCGCTGGAATGGCTGCACACAGTTCGGGTCTGGACAAAGCTCAGAAGGCTCCTCTGGGGCGTGGAAGTAGCTCATGTCGGAGCTTGCTCATCAGGAGCCGTTATGTTTTGTGATCTTTTAAAAAGCCTTGGCACTTGCTGGCCCTGCTCCGAGGGCCTCTTTGGTCAGACATGCTGGGTGTCGCTGCCCACTGAGAACCCTATGAAAACAGTACGCAGGCAGCTGCTGACACGGAGAGCTGAGCCAGGGGCTCAGTGCTGCCGAAGCAGGCTAAGCTCCCAGGACCGTGACTTCCTCCATCTGCAGCCCCTGCCTTCCTTTTCTTCCTTCCCTGGTGCTGAGTCAGGCAGGCTTCAGCAGCCAGTTCCCACTCTCCGTGGGGCCCTGTGGGTCTCCCCTCCTTTTCTCTGTTCCAGTTTCACCTGCAGCTTCTTAATCACAGCACCACACATCTGTTTGGGCTTCTCCTATTGTGCCTCCCACAGTACCTGAGAGATGGCAGGCTGCACTTATTAGAAAAAGAATGGGTCTCCTAAGGGGCAAAAGAGGCCATGCGTGTAACATGCAGCGCTGGGTGCAGGCTACACGTGCTTATGGTAGTTGCACTAGGGCATTTGCATAGCCTTAAGGTTTCTCCGCATCTATGATTAGTGCAAGGGAGAATGAGACAGAGAAATGGGGCCTGGTCACACACACCTGTAATCCCAACACTGAGAAAGCTGAAAGAGGAGGATCACAATTTCAAGCCCACCCTGGACAATTTAGTAAGAATCTGTCTGAATTAAAAATAAAAAGGCCTGGGACTGAAGATGGGGTTTGCCAGGAAAGCCCTGCACTCACTCCTCAGTGCAAAACAAAAACAAAAACCCATAGGGATACAGTGACACCCTGGATAATACAAGGACCACCTGGGCAGTTAACCATGAGGAAATATCAGGCAAACATACAGGAATATGCCAGAAAAATAAAAATGTCATTTCCTCACTTGGGAAGCAGATTTACTCAGACTAGAATGGTACAGAGAAGATGGGCTTCTCTGCACAAAGGTGTCACACAAACTCAGTAAGCAACAGGGTCCCAGGGGAGCAGCAGCATAAAAGGCAGATTCGAGACAAAAGAGATATCACAAAAGCAGTAGCTATCTCTAGAATGGATCCTGTACTGGAGGTGGGGAAATACTACAAAGTGCATTAATAAACCAAGTAACCAAATCAAAATATGGAAGATAAATTAAAGTACTCTTCCAAGTGCAGTACTTTGTACTGTATTATGGTTATGTGTTGGAATAAACCTTATTCTTTGGAAATGCATACTAAAATATTTAAGGGTAAAGGAACATGAGGAATAAAACTTACCCTAAAATTACTCAGAAAAAAAATTATTAAAAACATGTATATGGAATTCAACCCAGCTACCAGGCTTAGCCTGTGAGGTAGACCACCCTGGGCCCACTGGAAACTCATCCAACCCAGCAACAAAGCCCAGCATGTGAGAGGAACTTTATCTATCACACAGGCCCAATGTAGAAAACTGCAACAGAACTACTTGCAGAGAAGCTAGAGAAAAGACCCATCCAGCTGATCCAGGAGCAGAATATCTTGCCAGAGTGGCACAGCAGGTTCACCTTCAAGGGCTGCTGCAGGAAGAAGTGGATCACAGCAGCCAGGCCCAAGCCACACCCACCTGGACAAGTTTGAACTTGGTAGATCCAGATCTGGTGCAAAGGTAAGAATTCTACCAAAGCTCCACGCCCAAGGTCAGAAGGCAGGGCTATACAAAATGACAAATAAAAGGAGCAAAATGCACTCTAGGGCCCCGAGCCTACCCTAAACAAATACAGGAGACAATAGCATAAAAGAAATTGGAAGCTACACATCTGAAATCTCTGAAATAATAGCATCCAAAGTAAAGAAACAACTACAGAAAGATATAGAGGAAATCAGATCAGAAATAATTTCTGAAGTAAAAAAAGAAAGACCTATAACAAAAAACACAATGAGTGCTTCCAAAGAAGACATTGATAAAAAAAAAAAAAAAGAAGAATAGAAAAATGATGGAATCCTTGAATGAGCAATACAGGAAAGTAATAGAATGTATAAAGCAGATTCAAAGTGCTATACAGGAACTTAAAACCTCAACCACAAGCTGGCAAAACCATTTCAATGAAAGTGAAAATAGACTTTCAGATCTTAAAGGCACCAGTGCAGCTAGTGAAGAAGTAAGAAAAGATCTCTTAATAACAACTAGGATGCAAGAAAAAAATGACTCAACATCTGCAAGCTGATGCAAAGATGAACAATGCTTACATAATAATGCTTGCATAACAGGCATCAGTGAGAAAATAGGAGTCTATACAAATGATATAAAAAGAATATGGAGCCAGGCATGGTGGCTCATGCCTGTAATCCCAGCACTTGGAAGGCTGAGACAGGAGGATCAGTGTGAGTTCGAGACCAGCCTGGGCTACCAAAGTGAGCTTAAGGTCAGCCTGAACTGCATAGTGAGATCCTGTCTCAAAAAGACAAAACAGAGAAGAAGAAGGAAAAAGAGGAGGAGGAAGAGGAGGAGGAGGAGGCAGAGGAAGGCGAGGACAAGAAACAGAAAACTTCCCAAATATGGGGAAACAATATGACATCACTCAGGTAACTGAAGCATATAGCACTCCAAGCAACATTAACCCAATTAAAACCAAACCCAGACAAAAAATAATCAAGACCCCATAAATTCAGCGCAGGTCACATTTAAAGGAAAA
>PVJA010023109.1:0-17264 GCA_004027025.1 Myocastor coypus
TAAGAGAATACTTAATAATAAAATATAACAGTTATAGTAATTTGCCACAATCAAAGCCATTTAAAATTTGTCAGTAGTTTATTACTAGAATTCTCCACTTGACCCTTTTGTCCATCAGTTGACTGTAAGTAACTGAAGCCATGGTAGATGAGCAGGGCTACTATGACTATTCGTCTCGACACAAGTCAAGTTGCGGTCTGCACTCCTTGTCCTAACCCTTAGGGCAAAAGATGGAAGAACACAATCCCAAAGACCACAAAACAAGGACTGGGTCACAGCACTGTTGACGCTTGCCCTGAATTCATCCTGAGTTATAAGAACTACAGTGCTCATTAATGCCCTGAGCTATAATGAGCACCCACTCTAATAATAATGCCATCCTGTGTCTCTGCTGTACTTCCAATGTCGACAGTGTTTCATGTGCAGTTCAGTCTTTCCTATAATCCTATTTAGCACTGCCAGTTTACACATACAGAGATAAGACATTAGACCACTGGGCAACTAGCACATTCACCATTCAGATCTCAAGTTCAGTTTCTGCTTCAAACCCAGTGCTGCCCTTTGACACTGCTTCTCTAGAGAAAAGCATGTAAAATCAAAAATAGTTAAGGACCAGGGTAAGATTCCTGGCACCACATGCTGTGCCAGCCCCATCCCTAGGCACACTGAGTCCGGATGTGGTGACATGTGTCTGCAATCCCAGCACTAGGGATGCTGAAAACAGGATTACTGTGAGTCCGAGCTGTGTAGTGAGACTCTGTACCAAATATCTTAAAAAAAAAAAAAAGAAAGAAAGAAAGAAAGAAAGAAAGAAAGAAAGAAAAAGGAAATAAAACATGAATTGAGCATCATGGATCTCATATTGATAAATAAGCACTCCTCCTAACACATAACACTCTGCCTCCAAAATTCTGACTGTGACTCTCTTTAAGGTTTTGAAGCCAAATTCTAAATCTTTCTTTTCCTGGTTGGGGTGTTTTTCTCCCTTCATCCTACCCCACTCCAGGAAGGCAAGAAGGGAACTTGGTGACTGTTTTCTGTTTTAGCCAAGCACCTAGGAGTGTTTCTGTGATATTTGCAGCTAATGTCAAGTAGCAAGAACAGCAGGGCTGCTCCTTGTGCTGAAGAGCTGTAATCCTATTATGCCTACCCGAAGGCTTCTGCGTTAGCTGCTCTATGGCAGCAGATGGACAGAGGTGATTCTGTTGACTTTTAAATCCCCAAGGGTCTTGGTTTCAAAATCCCCATGTCTAAGTCAAGTAGTAGATTAGGCCCCTTGCTAAGAAGGCTGGGCTCCTCCAGAGTCCCTGGGGCTGCGGCTTTTTTTCAGTGTCTTTCTGGGACCCATAGTATCTGGGTTCCACCATTAAGGGCTCGACTGGTGTGCGTTTGTGTCCTGTGGTGGTGATCCTTAGCAGGAGGCAAACCTGCCTGGCATCTCCCAAGTCACAGAATTAGTATCTGTCTTTGTGCAATCTGGATTGGGAAATAGATCCTCCATTGATTCCATAACAGAGGGATATCAGGTTCTTTTGTTTAGCTAAAGCTGTCCTTATGAAAGGTGTACAGTGTTCATCCTCTACCCATCCTTTGCTAGCTCTGTCTTTCCTGTGTGATAAGAAATTTGCAAAATTATACAATCTGGCTAACTACTGGAGAATACTGACAGTCCCGTTCTGAGTACTCAGAGTACAGATGTAATGATACATTGAGTTCCAGGTGTAATGCGCTTGATCAGATGTCATCCTTTATGGGTGTGTCTGTTTAACTTTCATGTATATCAGTCAGCTTACTCATTGTTGCAACAAGACAACTGATGCCCACCAGTGAAACACCCAGATATGACGTATTCCATTTGTGGCTCAGTCCATGGTCAGTTGGCTAGAAAGGTGTAACAGTGCAGAGCTGCGCATTTCAACGTGGCTGAGAAAGCAGAGCACAGGGAGATTCCTGCAAGAGAGATACCACTGAAAGGTGTACCTGCTGTCATTCATCTCCAACTGGATGCCACCTCCTACTGGGACCTTCAGGATTACTCCAATGATGAGTATAGCTCCCCTGACTCCATCACCACTTTGGGAGACTCTTGCAGTACCAGAGATATAACTCAGGACCTTGCACTTGCCAGACAGGTGCTTATGTCACTGAGCTAGCTCCCTGGTCCTCTTCGGGAGACAAGTAATCCAGCCAAATGGACAGTTAAGATTAATGGCCAATCATGAAAAGGCTTGAGCTTTAAATATCACTTTGTTGGATTTTTTTCCCACAAATAAATATGAGATAGCTTCACATTCACTGCTTCCTTAAAAATCTCACAACTTACCTCTTAGGAAGACATCACTCCTGTGTTTCAGCTGAAGCTGACGTTCTGATATCATAGGCCAGTAAGTGGTGGCACCAAGAATAGAACGTGATCTCAGACTAAATCTAGTGCTCCCTGCTCAGTCTATCAACTCTTCCTGAGCTTAACAGACCAAGAAATACTTTTAAAATTACAGTGTAATAATGGAATGCCATCAAAAGCTCATTAGCCACTGAGTACCTAATACAGAGTAACACTGAACGATACCATAAATTGCTGGAATTTTAAGACAATGCATAAAATATATGATAATTATGTTGTAAGTAATGTTTATGACTACACCAATTAGCTGAGAGGAAACGCCACTTATCCATCAAAGTATAGACAGTCTCTTGGTTGACTTCCTAACACTCGCGGCATTAAGAACTCATTTATTTTTAAGTTTCAAAAACATATTAGTTACCTTGCTTATATTGCAGAGAACAACAAACAGTTCAAATTACTGACCAATGATATCTCTCAACGTTAATATAATTAAATACTAGTAATGATTCCTAAATAATTACAAGACACAAAAGGTGATAAGAATTCACTCAGTCTTCCCATACCTCACATGTACATAGCACCCCATGCCCCATATTATACAAACTAGTTGTGGACAGCGCTGGTCCACGGAGCAGAGTTTGAGGAATGAAGACCTGTATCTCCTGGCTTTCCCTCTGGCTAATTCAAGGCACTTCTATTTACCTGGTTCTCATCTCATTCCCTTCTTATCTTCCCAAGGGTGGAAAAGAAAACATTGAGCCTTTATACAACCTGTATCTGAACTCTCCAAAAGAAATCAGTGCTAGCAACAGTAGCATTAATATTTTGTTAAGCTAAAATATCAAATGGGATCTCAAGAAATTTACATCCAGTATCAAGTTGATTAAGCGGGTTATTCCCTAAGGGGCAGTTTTTATTCAGACGACAATGGAAAGCAGACAGTTAGAGCAGTCATCTGTGAGCTGACACGTGGGCTAGCCCAGCTACCCTGTGCATAGAGGTGCTCTTTCCTCTGAGACTGGAAGAGAAGGGATCTTGTGAGCAGCAGACTTGTCCATGTCCTTCCATCAAGGAAAGTATTCATTTCAAAAATCTCTTTGTAGAGAGGAGATTATAATGGCACAGTCTCTCCCGATGTCAGTATCTTTTAGCATAGAATAAATCCCTGAGCATGTTACTGACCCTGGAAACATTTCCTTATTTGAAGCTTTTGTGATGCCTTTTTCATTTTTGTTTTCTCTGTAGACCTGGCCAGAGGACTGTAGATGACCTAGAGATTATCTATGAAGAGCTCCTTCATATCAAAGCCTTATCCCATCTTTCTACCACAGTAAGTCTTCTCTTAGTTGAGCTAATCAGGGGGACCCTAAGATAAACATGGTTAGGACTGGGAAAGAATGTGATGGTGGTGGATTGGGGAGTCTCAAATTTTGCCTTTCAAATCTACCTGCATAAAATACGCTAAGGAAAATATGCATGGTAGCAATCACTAAAGGAAGTCAAGTTACCGCTAGTAGTGCATGTGCCCCACTCGAAGCAGTTGGATGTGGGTGCGATTAGAACCAGTACTTCGGGGCTGGGGAGATAGCTCCGAGGCACAAGTGCCTGCTGGGCAAGTGCAAGGTCGTGAGTTCGAACCCTGGTCCCACAAAAAAAAAAAAAGAACCAGTACTTCATCCTTCTAAATCGGAGTGTTGGCACCTATGCACTCAAATGAGAAGGCCACACCCTGGGAGGGGCTCTGAATTCTTTCCTTGACAAGTGACACTAGAGAGAGGAAGGAGAGAAATCTAGTCCTGTCAGGTTTGCTGCTGTCTGAGGAAAGAAAGCAGACAGCTCAGCAGAGCTTCTGCTGAAGAGAGTCAGGGCCCAGTGACACTCACTACCTGCTAGCCAGGTGTGGCCCAGTGACTGTCTCTGACTCAAATTAGGGTTTTTAGGAGGCAGAAGTATATGCTTCTCAACAGGGATGAAAACATCTCTTCTGGGAACAGGGTGCCATTTACCATGGCCCCAAGCAGAAGGGTTCCAAGCCCCCTTACCCTTTCAGCTCAGACAAGGTGCCTTTCCATTCCTGATACCCCTACACCCCTGGGGGTCTGGAAGCTCACTCACTTACCTGGACTATCCAAAGATTGTCCCCACTGACCTGCTACTACCCTTGTTATCCTCACTCTTTGCATTGTAGGGCAGGTCTACATGCCTGGGTAGCCTCTCTGTCTTTCTCTGCGTGTCTCTCTCTGTGTCTCTGTCTGTCTCTGTCTGTCTCTCTGTCTCCATGTCTCTCTCTGTTTCTCTCTCTCTCTCTCTCTCTCTCTCTCTCTCTCTGTGTGTGTGTGTGTGTGTGTGTGTGTGTGTGTCTCAGCAAGGAAAAGCTCTCTTTCCCTTCCATGTGGTCCACATACCCAGCGTGCCCCTCTTCTAACTTCTCTAGTCCTTGTGGAATTGTGGGTAATCTCCTCTTCTACCTCAAACCATGGTACTTGGGCCCTGTGGAAAATTCTCAACCTATTCTTAGACCTATCATTTGAGGCCATAATTTTGAAATACGATGTAAAATTAAATATTAGGAAGAATTTGAAATTCTGGTTCTCATGGAATATACTTTTCCTGGCATAATCCGTCAACTTCAAGACATTTAGTTTCCCCCCATCTGACCTGGCATGCCCATGCTGCTGGGATGAGCCAATAAGAGCAGGAGAGTCCTGTGATGAGGTGGCCTTCTCACCTTTTCACCAAAGACACAAGAGAAGCGACAAGGTACTGGTTAGTGCATGTGAAACCATGTTTCCAAGTCTGTAATGACATTGTCTGTTGTAAGCTAGCTTTTTGCACAGGCTTTGGGCTCCTAATGGTAAATCTGGTGAAAATGGTTCTGGGTAGCTCACAGCAAGCAAAATGAGAGGCAGCCGTGAGGAGACCAAGAAACAGCACTGTGCCCATGAAGTCCCTTCACGCAGCCTCCCAAGCCAGGCTTTCCCCCATTCTTTCTTTCTCTTTTAGGTGAAGCGGGAGTTAGCAGGTGTTCTCATCTTTGAGTCGCATGCCAAAGGAGGAACTGTGTGTAAGTGAAAACTCTCGAAACACATGGTGCCCAGCTCACCGCCTCTTCAGCACAGGCCATGGGAACCTGAGGCAGATGCTCCCCTGCTGGACTCTGGTCTCACTGGGCAGGATGTCATGTGGCACTTGGGCTTTGATGGAACTGGATTATCCCACTGTGTGCCAGATGCCAAAGCTTGATGGATAGCCAGCACTCACATGGGCAGCTGTTGCTGGCGCTTTCTTGCTTCCTGCCTTATCAGCTCATGCCAGGCATTCAGAGGGCATGGGGTGAAGTTGCTGGACTTCCCAGTACCTTTCACAGTGACCTCACTTAAGTTTGGGGCTTGAGATCTGAGCTGTCAAGTAAGAAGTTAAAATTTGATCTTAATGGATATGAGAAAGTAGTAAGGTGGCATTAGGTTGGCATTTCCTGCTGGCCCTACAGTGTCCTGCTTACAAAATGGGAGTTAATGATCTGAGAAGGCCAGGCTGCACTGCCTCCTCCAGTCTCTCCTGGGAAGTCATAAGAGGTATCCACACACTGAGGCTTTCTGCAGTACGGAAAGATGGTCACTGTGTTTACACTGGCACTTTCTAAACCTCCTGACATGTCGAGTACTTTTTTAATGGTCCCCCATTAAATTGCCAGGAGATGTTGTATTTTGGAGAATCTTGCTCTTTCATCAGGGTATGTTGTGATAGTCAAGCAGCAAATATGCATGATGAAAGCAAAAAGTATTTTTAAAATTATATCTCAGCATGCTTTATTTTCAATCAGTAAGAGTGGTATTTCTGTCCTTGATACAGAGCTGAGAAAGAATGTTATTTTGTATTTTACGGTCCACTGTGCTACTTCTTATTTTGATGGTCACTGATGCCTTACAGATTCTCTTTAACTCGTTGGAGTCACACTTACCCATATTTTCATTTTATTAGGAGATATTTAAGTGTTTCAAATGAAAAATGGAGAACATTGCAAATACCACTTTAACCTTTATCGATTGTTCCCATTAGGCCACGTTTATCACATTTTCTAAAAAGTGAAACTACAGTTCCAGTTCCAGGTGCCTTGTTCCTTCCCTCATGCCAGTCTTCTCTTCCTTCCCAGTGGTAATTCCTGCTCTGAGCAGTGGTCATCGTATTCCAACTTTAAGAAACATACATAGGTTGGGGCTGGGGAGATAGCTCCAAGGCACAAGTGCCTGCTGGGCAAGAGCAAGGTTATGAGTTCGAACGCCGGTCCTGAAAAAAAAAAGAAAGAAAGAAAGAAAGAAAGAAAGAAAGAAAGAAAGAAAGAAAGAAAGAAAGAAAGAAAGAGAGAAAGAAAGAAAAAAGAAACATACATAGGTGTATAAATAAAATTCAGGGCTGGCTTGCTTGTTTGCACACTCCACATGGCTGGGTCTGATTTTCTCTTAAAAACTCTGTTCTACAGCATAACATGTTCATGAAGTGAGGGGAGACCTGCATTCCTCTAAGAAATCAGCTGTGGGAAATTGGTGTCTCGTAGAACCGTGTCTTCCAGGGCACAGCAAGGGATGCAGTGTCTCTTCCTTTTATGTTCTATAGAAAGAGAAATACTGCTCCACCTGAATAGCTCAGTATTTGCCATTAACTTTTCTGTATTTTATGTACAGGTAATTCTGGGGACTTAAACACGATGATTTGATAAGCTGTTACTTATATTGACGTGCTTCTTCTATTGTCTTAAGTCTTTTTTTTAAATCTTTTTGCATCTAGTGTTTAACCAGGGAGAAGAAGGTACCTCCTGGTACATTATTCTAAAAGGATCAGTGAATGTAGTCATTTACGGCAAGGTATATATAGATATATATCTATATCTTCTTCTTTTTGGAACTTTATTATATTCCACTTACTAGTATGGCTCTAAGTATTAACAATGTAGTGCTACAATTAAACTTGCAACAATATTGTTACTTCATGTAGAAAAGGCATTATTATATCTTTAACCCAATTTTCTTAATTATTATACTCACAGTAGTATTATAATTTTCGTGGGTTCATCTCCTTATGGATTATAATGTATGCATTTAAATTAGGTCATAGACCACATTACTCAATGAAAGAAAATTTAAGTATTATAATTTAACTCCCTAATCCTGCTTTGGAATCCCCAGATGCATCCCACTTCTATAGCCAGTGTTTTCCTAGTCTTGTGACAGGCAGAGGGTTGTGAACCGTTTCACCTGAATGTCCTGCTCTTTCCAGGGTGTGGTCTGCACCCTGCATGAGGGAGATGATTTCGGCAAGTTAGCACTAGTGAATGATGCTCCCCGAGCTGCCTCCATTGTCTTGCGAGAAGATAATTGTCATTTCTTAAGAGTCGACAAGGAAGACTTCAACCGGATCCTGAGGGTGAGTAGAAAGCACAGCTTGGCTATAAAATGTCCCCTTTACCCCTCTCAAGGAAGCAGAGCTCCAGGATTACTTGAGTAGCTCTGGGTACATGCATGCTCCAGGAACAGAGAGTCTATATTATAAAACAGACACACTGGGGTCCCCAGGGGATGTTCCATGAAAGTCGCATGCATTAGGTGCTATGATGGGTCTCTAACCTCTGCACACAGCTATCTTTTTTTTTTTTTTTTTTTGAGACAAGGTCTCACTATGCAGTTCAGGCTGGCCATGAGCTCACTTTTGTAGCCCAAGCTGGTCTCAAACTCACACTGATTCTCCTGCCTCAGCCTCCCAAGTGCTGGGTTTACAGACATGCTCCACCATGCCCAGCTACACAGCTATCTTGATACTTCAGAATTGGCACTGATTGGCAATGGCCTTGCCAAAGTGTCACAGTCTAAGAAGCTTCTCTCTAACATCCTTTTTATGTTCTTTCCCACCCCACTTTGCAACACAGTGGCAGCACTATTTGCCTGTGTCTCACTCTGGTCCATCTCCTATGTCTTCCCACACCAGAACTCTCTCACTACCCTCAGATATTCTCATGACTTACTGAGTGACTGCATATGTATGGAACTGTTACCCCTGTAGTCACTCCAACCAAGCATTTTCACTTTGAAAATCTCAAAGGGCTTCAAGTTAAAGACATTGGAAAGTAGGTGAAGAATTATGGAAATAGTAGAAGGAGCTGTAGAATTGGACTTCAGGTTTGCTCTGAAGAGGAGCTTCCTCTTAGCTTAGGTATTTATGACAGGGAATTTTAGAAGTGGTTCCTGGTCTTTTCCTGTCAAGCAATCCCTGGTCCCTTGGGAGAAGCTGGCCCAGCTTTGACTGGTAGGATCCCTGGTTGCAGACCACTGAGGGTGGCAACAGCGACCTACACCCTCGGCCTCTCCAGTGGCCTGAGATCCTACCCATCCTTCACTGAGTTCACCTGGAATGGTTCTCCTCGTGTCCCTGCTCCTCTGACTCCCTGAGAAGGCCTTTCTTCTCCTCTCCTTATGTACGTACACTTCTGGGAGCATTTGCTTCTGCTGGCAGCGTTTCCAACAACAAAGTTTGTCTCAGGAGAGCAATGACTTTATACAGAAAAAAAAAAAAAAAAGCTACATTAAAACTCCTATCATGAAATAATATAGGAAAAAAATACCCCATGCAATTTGACTTGACTCTTCTGTCATCTCTTTTAAGATGGAGGTCAAGTGTTAAGAAAAAAACACATTGAAATTTTAAATTAATTATTTAAAATGGTATTAAAGTTTAGAAGGAAATTTCCCTAGCATGTTGAAGTCTACACATGTGGAGTTTACAGCTAGCTGAACAATTCTTTGAAAGAATCAGATTTTTGACATAATGTAGAATTCAAAATCACTGAAAAAGGCGTTTAACACATTTCAAACTGTTTTAAATACCACACACACACACACACACACACACACACATACACACACACAGTCTTTTGAGTAACTACCAAAATGCCACTTTTTTTTCGGAACTGGGGATTGAACTCAGGACCTTGCACTTGCCAGGCAGGCACTTGTGCCTCTGAGCTATCTCCTCAGCCCCTCAAAATGCCACTTCTGAGGAAACTCAGAAGAAAAAAGAACTTTGCCAAAGCCAAGTGCCATTTGTCATGTATTTTATAAAGAATAAATGCCTTGTCTCCCTGTTTCATAGCTGTCTCCCAAGGGCCTCTGGGTGCACAGTCACACCACTTTCTCCTCTTCAGTTGTTCTGAATATGGAGTAAAAACAGAGTTTCAAAAGCACGCCTCAAACCTCATCTGGTCCTCTCTCTGACCATTCTAGCCCTTGACTTTGAAAACGAGATAATTTGTAGACGCAACAATTAGCATTACAAGCACCAAATGAGTTTCTGAAGCATTTGAAATTTTTTTCATTGTCTGAGTAAACGACAGCATCTGTATGTGGTGTAATTTGTATTTGCAGGATGTTGAGGCGAATACAGTCAGACTTAAAGAACATGACCAAGACGTCTTGGTACTGGAGAAGGTCCCAGCAGGGAACAGAGCTTCTAATCAAGGAAACTCACAACCTCAGCAAAAGTATGTGTGCATCCAGCGCCGTGATTGCCAGACTGTGATTAACCTTTTCACATGGTCTCATCATTTCTACAATAGCATGTTCTCCCTTTTTGTGGGAGATGGCAGTGCGTGTGACTTTTCTCTCTGTCTGTTGACGAATCACACTTCTTGTAGAGTATAATGTATCCATTTCTGGCACTGCATTGAGCTTGGTGCTGCCTACAGCAATGCTGGAGAGAATATTCTAGTCTGAAAACCACTCTCCGCACACCCTCGTCGTGGTAATAGCTTTAGAACAGAAGGCATACGGGGAAGAATGAAAGTCGGAATGCAGGGTGGTGTGCAGGTTACAGACCCCTGAGTGAGGAAAATTTCCGGTATTTGAATGTCATATATAGGGTGTCTCATAGATGTTTTCTTCCTGCTATCAGAATGACCATCTCTGATAGAAACACAGATTTTAAATTCAAAAAGTCTTCATTGCAGCTCAGAAACATTTGACTGGCCTCATTCTTACAGATGCCTGCCAGTGTCCAAAGGGATTTGCTTCCCATTTTGCAGGTTTCCTGGTTGAGTCTTTCTTGATTTAGCTGCATTCATTTCCAGTTTTTGCTGCAGCTTCTTACATAAGACTTTTTTTTCATCAAATATGCCATCATTTGAGTGGTGAGACAGAAAAATTAGAAAGGTGGCTCTAAAGGACATAGCAAATAGCAGAATTGGAGCTTTAAATGAAGATAAATTATAAGTTTATATGATAAAGACACCAATTCTGTAGCTAGAGAATTGTCACCAATTAATATACTAAAAGAAAATTAAGCCTAGGAGTTTTCCATTGTTGCTAAAGAGTAGGGTTCCCTTTGTCGGAACAGCTATCATAACTGGAGAATTTTTATTGTCTACATTGAGAGCCTGAGGCTCAGACCTTTTCATCAGGATGAATCAACGTATTTGCAAGGAGAGCACAAAGAAACATTACTAAGAAGCCATAATAAGTCTTCACACATTTAATCTAATCCTAGGACAACTGTTTTAGAGAATGGAGACATTTCGGCTCAGAGAAGCCAAAATTTGCCCCGGATCTCAAACCTTAAACTAAGAGAGCTGGGATTCAAATTCAGCTTCACCCACTGTCATGCCTGTGCTCCTTCTGCCTCCCAGCTTAAAAGAGCAGCTTACAGCCCAGTTCATGCTTCTTAGGATGGGTTCCGCTTCCCAGAAGCAACTGTGGACTGAGAATGTTCAGAAAAGAGTTGTGTGTGTGCTGAACTTACATGAATTTTGTTTCCTCATAAAATTCTAAATACAGAATAACAACTATTTTCCTACACTTATATCTTAGTAGGTATGAGTAATTTAGGGATAGTTTAAAGTATATAGGAGGATGTGCAGATTTTATATGCAAATAGCATGTTATTTTATATAAGAGATTTGAACAGCTGTGGAGTGGGGTACTTGGCTGGAACCAGTCCCCCACATGTACAGAGTCATGGCTGTATATAAATACTGCATCTTTAACAGTATATATAAATGCTATATCCTTAAATATTATATATCAGGACTGATATTCAAAGAGCTATGTAAAAATTTGCCTTCAGTTATCAAACTACAAAGTTACTGCCCAGTTTTCTTTATTATTTATTTGTCTTTTACTACTACCCATTTTATTGTACATTGAAAATGTTCTTGCTTGAGTATTTTTAACAATTGTCCTTCCAGCTCATGGAGGAGGCTAAGAATGAAAACTTAGGAGGGGATAAAAGTTTTAGGGCTACTCCCAGTGACTTCTTTGATGCCCTTAAATATAGTTGGATGGTTAACTGCATTCTTTAATAATGTCTCAGCTATCCCCCAAAATTACACTAACTGAAAAGGTAGGCCCAGAGCATTGTCCTTAACACTGAAACATTTTGATGAAGCCATCCCAGGGGGACTCCTTCCTTCACTTCTTTGGATTATGAGAGTCAGAGGCATATGCTTGTCAACCATGTTATCTACAAAAGATCTCCAAATATAGGCTTTTAAAAATTTTGTTTTATTTTATGAAATCAAACTAAAGAGATAAAAAGAAGAGGCTATATATTTTAAATTTATTTTTGGCCTCTGTTATCCATCATAACTTACTTTGTCTTGTCATTCAATCCAAGTTTCTAATATAATTCAAAAACTTGTATGTGTTCACAGTAAATCATTTAAGAAATATTGCAGAGTCCAGAATAATGCACCACACAAAACCAGTTCCCTGAATGAAAAGCCACTCTCCTAAGGGGTCATTTTTCACTTAAATTTTGTCTAAATCAGACCAGAATTTGAAGGAGCTAACGTTATGGACAATTTCCAAATCATGCCAAATACTTTGCCAGTGGATGGATTCAAAATGCGAAAGCTTTGGAGTACCTGTCTCCTCAGAAATTGTCCTTTTTGAGCACAGAAAACATTGCTGTATTGGTGCTGGCAATGTCATTTTCCTGTTTCTTTCTCTTTTTTTTTCTCAGAGAAATTCAGAATAGTTTGTGTTTAAACTTTCAAACTTGCCAGGCATTCAACTCTGAGTGTGACATGAACATGAATGAATGATGAGACTGTCAGTGAGGGAAACACTACATAGAGCCCTCAAACATTTGCCATCATTGATCTCCTTGCCCTAAGTTATGTGGGTAGTAGGAAAGAATCGGAAACAACTGTACCAATTTAGTTACTGCACTATTTTTTCCTTATTTTCCCTGAATTCATCATGTATGCAGAAAAGTAGTTTCTTTCCACTCTCCTACCACTGGCCTTTTTTTTTGTTGTTATTGTTCCAGATGCAGATAGAAGTATCCACACTTGCAAACATGGTATTGGGAAAAGATTTTTCCATTCCAGGCTTAAAACCTCCCAGCTCATACAGTGTGACCTACTAGGGATGCGCCTTTAGCTTGAATTCCTTCTGGCAGTAAGTAATCTGATGAGAACCTTGCTGTCTGGTCGTGAGTGGCCTTGACCTCACTTAAACAGAGGACAAGCAGTAAGCTGCCTGACAGTGATGAAATAAAACCTTAATGTGGGGTTTTAGCCAAACCCATCACCCCAAGATCACAGATGGCTGTGTCTGCCAGAAGTTACCAGGTTGTCCCTCTTCAGGGTTCCCAGCCTCTGAGTTTCTGAGACTGTGAGATTCTGACATTCTCTGAGGACAACCAGGGCTACTGTCCCACTAGAGGGCATCTTTGGTATCAGATAAAGATCCTGCAGGGTGGCCAATTGGCCAGATAGATCTCACCGAGGCTAGTTTCTCCTTAGTGGGGAGGAGAGGGTTCACGGTTTGACCAGATGTGATAACTCAAGGATGTCCAAACAAGGGACACTAGAATGTGAACTCAACCTGCTATCCAAATCAAACTTTTGACAGGAAAACAAATTTCCAGCTGATTTCTCATTGTTCAATTATTAGCAGCAGCTTTGAGAAATCATATGAAAGAATACTTAAGTGAAACAAACAGAAAAGGGCCTCTTGAGAGGAAGGTTTTTAAATTCCATGGAAAATTTCCTGTTCAGGGTGAGCTTCAGGCTAGACCAGGCAGCTACATCTGGAGTATCTCCGGATAGGCAGAAAAGTTCCCTGCAACACACTGGCTCTCAGAAGTGACACAGATGGCCTCACCTCACAGTATTTACCATCTCCGTGATCCTAGCTCACAGCCTCTTTGCTGGGCAGCTTCTCCATCTGCAGGATGGAGCTGATATTTAAGCTGAGTGTGTGAGTCTTACGCAGTGCTCCTCTTGCTGTCAGGGGTGTGGCAGTCATTGCATAGATGTGTGGTGCACTGTGCCACGCCATTTCCTGTGTCATGTGGCCAGATGCTGCTCCTCCTGCAGCCCTTGTGGGGGAGTCTGTTACAGAATCCAGGAATTCCAGGAATGACTCAAGTTGCTGAGAAATATTCTACAAGGAAGTATCCAAGCCAGCTGTAAATACATCCTGCCCATCTTCTAATATTCATTGTCTACAACAAGTGAAACCATGATCTTATACCTCACTTACTTTGAGACAGGGGCCATGCTTTTGAAACAAAGATTCTTTTTTCTCAGAGGTCCCTCTTCTCCTTTTGTTCCAAAGCCAGGTTTCCTCAAAGATGGAACTCCAGCTTCCCCTTCCCCTTGGTTCAGTGCTTGTGTTCACAGGAACATTTTAGCTACCAGCCAGCTCCCTTCCAGTTAAATATTTGTTTCTTACTCTGTCCCAGGGCCACTCAGCTCACCCTCTGCTTTAAGACACACAGTGTCATCTATGAGCATGTCTCTTCTGGAACCCCGATGGCAGGAGGTTACAGCCCTGAGATGTCACATACTAAACATATTCCTGGGACACCCCCCTCACCCACACACACGCACACACTCTGCCTGCAGGGTCTCCAACAGAAAAAGAAAGCCACTGTCTCTAAAGCTGAATTCTGCTATGGCTTTCTGAACAGATGAGAGCGTTCTTTTCATTGTTACTCACCTGTCATTTTGCCTTCATTGAAATGCCAAGCAGAAAGAGCAAAATCTTAAGCCTTGGAAGAGAACTGCCAAGCTCATCTGAATGTATTTGGCCTGTAGTTCTCATTACTGTTTGGCACCATCTTGACCTTGACTTTGAAAGAATCCACAGTCAGTTTAAAACATAAATCTTCCCATGTTGATTAGAAAGTACTGTGGATGGAGCTCTTGATAGCTGTGCACTCCCCAATATTTGCATTTAAATAATTGTATAGGGGGCCCGGCAGGATGGCTCAGTGGTCTAAAGCGCCTGCTTAGGAAAGCTTAGGCAGCTTCAGGGACTGCGGTTCGATCCCTGGCACCACATGTTGCACCAGCCCTGCCCTGAGGGCAGGCTGAGCCAGCCATAAAAATAAACAAACAAACAAAAGTTCTGAAACAAGAAAAAAAAATAAAAAAAAATAATAATTGTATATATTATCCCTGGAATTGGCTTGTTTCTGTATTGATATTTGAAGTTTTCTTTTCTTTTTTTATTATTAGCTGCATTTTCAAGGCACATACCAGTGTACAGTTGGGAAAGACAGAGCATTCCAGAAATAAGCAGGGGAATCCAGTGTGAGACTCAAATTTTGCTATGAGTAACCCATATATGGATAACCAAGTTCCCTGTCATTCCTCCTCATTGGCCTGTACTGCCCTGGAATTTATATGTTCCTTTTCATTCCCATTTGGAATAAGGGTGAGGTTTCTTAGTTTCCAGACTGCTGGTGGTCCTATCCAAGAAGTTCCATGTAGGGGGGAAAAAAAAAAAAGAAAGAAACATGTTTTTAGTAACTACTTGAGTAGGTGGCTTTCCTATTGCATGAGTTGGGCAAGGTTCATGGTCTTCTTCCCACAAGGGGTGTATTGTCCATGAGTACAGCCTATGTGGCCCTCTGGCATCTCAAATTAAAATAATAACAACAAAAAAGATTTTTTAAAGTTTTATTAGTGATTACCCCTTTTGAAAAACTAATGACATCTTTATTTCTTATCCAGGTATACTGTGATGTCAGGAACACCTGAAAAAATTTTAGAACACTTTCTAGAAACAATACGCCTTGAGCCAGCTCTAAACGAAGCAACAGGTATGCACACTAGATCTGTACATAATACTGAAAATATTCTGACATCATCTTCCATGTGTTTGCCCAGGCAGCTTTAGAAGTGGGTTATGTATTGTCATTGAAGAGCATCCTGTGTAGAATAGACAGAGAGCAGAGCTCTTGCCTCTTGTCCCCTCTCTCTGCAAGCCTGGCTGTGCTCCCAGCCACCCCAATTTCATTCTTACATATCAGAAGTTGTATTCCATAGGAGTTTCTTATATTATCATTCTATCCCACCTTCCAATGGCATGTATTAGGTTAACATAAACTATCTATTCCCAAGGACATCTGAAATTGCCTACATAAGTCTTGCTCCAAATGAGAATAAAATGGTTCTCTTGGCAGTGTAGGCTCTTGGTCCAGAGTGTAACTAAACACTATCCATACTGGTTTTCTTTAACCGCTATAACAGTGTTCTATAAACTGGGCAGCTGAAATGATAACATTTGATTTTTCCAGAGGTCTGGAGACTGGAAGTCCAAGGTGAAGGTGATTTTCTTCTAGAAACTCTAATGAAGAGTGTCTTCTATACCTTTCTCGCCTTCCAGTTTCACATTTTTTTTTTTTTTGTGGGACTGGGGTTCAAACTCACAACCTTGCCCTTGCCAGGCAAGCACTTGTGCCATGGAGCTATCTCCCCAGCCCTGTAAATTGGTTATTAAAGGATTTTTTTTTTTTAATGGAGCAAGTGATTTGGAGAGGGAGAGCCAGCATCCTTGGTTGTTATGGTGTAGCTCAGGCATGTCCCCCAAAAGTCTCCTGTGCTCTCGGGTGACACTTGTGGAATAGGACTGGATCACGGGGCACTGTACTCAGCTGTGGACTCATTCAGTGGTGAGTTTGGTAGCTGAGTGTGCTCGGTGCTCTTGGAAGGTGGAGCCTGGTGGAAGAGGTGGGTCACTAGTGGAGGGTGTGTCTCCCTCTCTGGCTCCTTCTTTCTGTCTCTGCTTCCTGGCCACCATCATATGATCAGCTTTCCTTCTCCAGACCCTCCCATCAAGCCCTTCCTGTCTGGGAGCAGGCCAACTATGGGCTGAACATAAACCTGTCCTCCATTAAGACCCTGGCTTGGTCCATATTATTTTCAGCTCAGTTATATGGCCTGAGTTAGGCAGTGTGAACAAGAGTCACCTTCTTTTATTCAAGAAACTTATAATCTGCTACAGCCATGATGAAATAAATTGAGTAGAACGTGGAAAGAGGTCAGTGCTTCAGGGGTACAGTCTGGCCAAGGGGACCTGGGAAAATATCACAGAGAATATAGCCCTTAAGTAGCCCTGGAAGAAAGCTGGTGAGTAGTAATCAGATGGGACAGAACCTTCCATTCTAAAGGACATTATTAGTGCCAACATAGAAACAAGCAGGCAATAGTTGGCAGCTTGGTATTTGCTGTACTCTCATATACCCAAGCGAGAAAAGGAAAGTGAGTCCTAAGAATCTGATGTACAAATCTTAGAGGGTCCTAAATACAAAACAAGGCTCCGGGGAGTAGTTGGAGATGGTTGAATAGGAGGGATGTTAGGGAAAGGCTACTCTATTCAAGGTAGAAAAACCATTTAGGAATCAGGCAGGGACTTCTTCCAAGAGACACACATAACCTGGAATAAACTAAATCTCCAAGACTCCAGGTCAGGAAAAATGCAATTGATTCCCCCACCCCCATGTTTAATTAGTTGTCCCAGATGTGTGATTGCATAATGTGAGAAACTGAGCTTTTTCTCAATGAAGGAATATTGTCCCAAAAGTAAGAGTCTGGTACATTAAGAGGCAATAACACCTAAGAAAGGGCATATAAGATCCA
>PVJA010023109.1:17364-33536 GCA_004027025.1 Myocastor coypus
TTTTTTTTTTTTTTTTTTTGATAGTACATTTTCTTAACTGACCAAAATATAACTTTTTAAAGCTCAGATCTATTAGCTTTCTAGACATTCAGCCTCTATGACCAACATTAGTCATTGAGTGACTGGGATCAGTTTTGAGTGGAACGTGATTGTTCTAAACACATTCTCGGGACTGGTGAGATAGCTCAGCGGTCTAAAGCACCTGCTTAGGCAACCACAGGAACTGCGGTTTGATCCCCAGCACTACATGCTGTGCCAGCCCCACCCCCAGGGCAGGCTGAGCCAGCCATAACAAATAAATGAAGTGTTTTTTAAAAATAAATAAATAAAAAATAAACACGTTCTCAAGACTTGCTCCAGGTGAAAAGAGAACAGCGTGCCCGGTGGCCATGCCATGTCCAGTGACAAGTTTACGCTGCTGTGCCACACTTGAGTCAAAGCTCTGAGTTGGGAAGATTCAAACTATTTTAGAGCTGGAGGGGTAGCTCCATCATAGAATACAGAGCTAGCACACATGAGGTCCTGAGTTCTATCCCAGAACCACAAAAATTAGTCATCACAAAGGGATGCAGAGCATAGGCCCTCTGGGTGCCATACAAGCAAGCACTGCTTCTCCTGTTGTTGGAGAGTATATAAAAAATACAAAGCTTACTCTAGATATTAAACTCAGACAAGCACCACCGTTTTGTAATTTAAAAGAAAACTCCATGCATCTGCTGTCAGCCACCTGCTCTGCTTTTGTATGGTTCAGTACGGTAGGACTGGAATGACCAGACAGTGCTGACAGCTTGAGATTACAATACGTTCGAGTGAATATGGTAGCTAACCATACTCACACTCTAATTCAGACTTCAGCAGTAAAAAGCTATGAAAAACATGAACATCAGAAATCTAACTCATATAGTTCAATTTACATATTTTCACTGGGTTTTACTTGAGAAGTTTCATGTCCTAACCAGTTTTGGAGTGGCAGTCTCTATAACATCTTGAGTTCTAGCTTCTAGGAAGCATACACCTAGGATTTGCTTTCCTGTCAGTCCTAGCTGGGTAGTATGGTTTGCAATTTTAAAAAAAAAACTACATCAAATTCAAAATGAAACACAAAAAACTTTATCTTTGGAAAGCAAGTGCCTTTTTTCCTTTGTCACCCTGTCCTTACCTTCTTGTGAGACACCTTCAAATGCGGTCCAGGCAGCCTCTTCACCTAGGGAATGGCCCTTGTTCTCTTCCAGGGCTGTGCACAGGCTGTATCATAGCTGTCTCTGCTGCTTTTCCTCCACTTAGCAATTTTCTCTGCTTTCCCTACCTCCTTTTTCTATGGTGCTGTCACTTTTATTTTTTAATCTTTTATTTATTTATGTGGTACAGGATCTTCCTACACAGCTCAGGCTCATAATAAAGCTCCTATTTCAACCTTTCCAGTGCTGGGATTACAGATGTGCACCACCACACCCAGTTTCAGTGACTGGCTTGGTGCAGGGCTGGCATGGCATGTGGTACCGGGGATCAAACCCAGATCCTTGCACTTACCAGGCATACACTTAGACCTCCAAGCTTTCTCCCTGGCCCAATCCTGTCACTTTCTTATCTTTCACAGTTCCTTCTAGAAATAGGGAGGAAAAAAGATTTTTAAAAACTATGGTATATCAGGGCCCAGCAGGATGGCTCAGTGATCTAAAGCGCCTGCTTAAGAAAGCTTGGGTGGCTGCAGGGACCGCGGTTCAATCTCCAGCACCACATGCTGCACCAGCCCTGCCCTCAGGGCAGGCTGAGCTGGCCATAAAAATAAATAAATAAATAAATAAATAAATAAATAAATAAATAAATAAACTGGGGCTGGAGGTACAATTCAGTGGTAGAGTGTTTATCTAGCATGCATGTGGCCCTGAGTTAAATTCCAACATTACACACACACACACACACACAAATTCCTATGGTTGAAGGCTGTTTTCTTTTTAAACAGTATATTTGCCTGATGTCCTGTGAATTTGTTTTTTGATCTCAAACTCTGTCAGCATCCTGATTTTCATATGCAGTACTGCTATGTTCAGCAAAATCATAGTTACAAGAACCCATGGCCAAGAACAAATGAGTCCTTTTACTTTCCTAAGGATTTCCACAGAAACCTAATTTCCTTTTCTTTTTCCTCACTCCAGATTCTGTTTTAAATGACTTCATGATGATGCACTGTGTTTTTATGCCAAATACCCAACTGTGCCCTGCCCTGGTGGCCCAATATCCTTTGGTTGTGGTAAGTCCCGGCTCCCTCGGTGAGTGCAGCCAATATGTAGCTCATGTTGCCCTCTGTAGGTAGCTCAGGGTCCAGGCAGTGTTGTATTTTCCACGCTCTTCAGATTCTGAAATATCACCATTTTCCCCTGTGCAGGCTCTAGCTCTCCCGGCAGAGGTCAGCCTTGCCAGGTTTAAGCGTTTCCAATTTATTACCAGTGTGGAGAAGTATGAACCAGCTTACCTCATCTTCTGTTGCTAAGAATACCTGAGATGGAAGCTTATAAAGAACAGAGGCTTATTTAGCTGGTGGTTCTGGAGGTGAGAAGTCCAACGTTGGCCAGCCACATCTGACAAAGGCCCTGTCCAGGTTATCACATGACAGGAAGTCTGAAGGACAAGCAGGCATGTGTGGAAGGGTCAAACACAAAAAGTAACAACCCTTAATAATGATTGGCTTTTATATAAACTAACCCAGTTCTATGAAAACAAGAACTGACTGACTCCTGTGAGAGGAACCCAGTCCAACAGAGGGCAACCTTAATCCATTCATGAAGGTGTTACTGTGTTATCCAATCACCTCTTGAGGTGTCCACCACCTTTATGTTAGGAGTCTCATCTGAACATGAGCTCCAAAGGAGACAAGCCCTATGCACACCATCATACTGGCATGCCTAGGAGGATACTAGGAAGGGCTGGGGTGAAGAATCTGGGAGTATGGTTAGAGGCAGCTCCCTGTCCTTGAAGGAAGACTCTGAGCCTCTGACAGCTACTTGGAAGATGGACTGTGGTGTGCGTATGTCATTCCCCTAAGCTTGTCGTTCCCCTAAGCTAGGTATTAACCAGGTTGCTATCCTGGTGAGATAAATACAGCTTACTGTTGGGAGGTAGCCTTCACATTCATCCTAGTCTAGCACATCTTCACCTCCAGATACCAACATTTGTTTCTTTGCCCATGTCTTTTATTATTGCTGTATTGACTTTAAATACAAACTTAAAATTCTGACAGTTCCTCTAGATTGAGTTTCTTTGGAGGCAGCTTTTCAGGACTGTTTGGAATTGACTGACCAAGGGACAGTGTCTGGCACCAAGAATGTATTCAGAAAACATAGGTTGAACAGAAGAAGTGAATATTATGAATGAATTTCACCCTCCTTTGGGGGAACCATGTGAAAGTATATTTTAAAATTCTGTTTTATTTTTAAAACATCCAAAATTTAGATCCCAAAATACTTTGGACTTTTTGAGCAGCTAAATATATTGGAGAGAGAGAATGTCTCTCTTTCTTTTTTGAGCAGTCCAATCAATGTTGGTGTGTTTTTCCTTTTTCAGAGTTATAATTGCCCTACCTGATTCTCATTTTCTTGCTCACCCATAATTCTCTTCGAGGGCAACAGAATGTATGAGGATGGGAGATTTGAGATGAATGCATTACTCAGAGGGAGCTGCATGCACGAGATTTGGATGTTTATTTTCTGGAAACTATCTTTCCAAGTAATGACAGCTTAATGAGACTTACATATATTATATATTCTTTCTGGCTCATCTTCTGTTTTTCTCAAGTAAAATTAACACATTCAGGCTCTCTCGGTGCTCTCTTAACTCCATACATGGTGATCATTAACAGACCTTGGAGACTTATTGGAAGCAAAAATAAAAACCGCAGCTGAGTTCAGACTTCCTTTTTTTTTTCAGTGGTTAGCTGTGGGTAAGCCTAGGATAAAGAAAGCCAAGAGAAAGTGAGAATCAAGTGGGCCGGGTCCTATCATCTTTACAGCTCAGAACCCCACACACTAACCTTGTGGTTTTCTGCAGCTTCTGATCTCTTCATGTCTTAGTTACTTTTTTCTCATCGCTGGGACAAAATACCCAACACCCACAATTAAGGAAGGAAAGGTTTACTTAGCCCACAGTTTGTGGAGGTTTCAGTCCATACTCAACTGGCTCCAAGGCAGAGTGGCACATGGAAGTGAGCAGCCATTCATGGTGGCAGCAGTGGGCAAATTGCTGAGGGAAGGGCACAGCTCCAAGGAAGCTAGCCAGCCTCTTTCCCCTCCTCACGTTGTAATGCAGATTACCTGCCCCAAGTTGAGTGTAGCACTCACACCCACAATCCTAGCAGCACTCACACCCATAATCCCAGCATTTGATTATGAATTAATCACAAATTCTAAAGCTGCCCCCCCTCAAAAAATAAAGCTGCCCCAGTGACCGACCGCATGAAGCTTTGGGGAGACACTAGACATAAACTATAACACTTCATTTTATTTATTTGCTCTCCTTGAAGAGTTGACAAAGAACATGAAGACCAATAACTTAGGTTTTTAAAATAGTGGCTCCTGAAGGGAAGGCCTAGGCCATGCCAGATGGGCAGTGGAGGTAAAGTCACCAGTAGGGAAGGAGGGAAGACAAGAAAACAAATGAATGATAGACTTGATCACAGAAGACCTGGAATGTCTAGTCCCAATCCATTTCCCTGGAGACTGGGGAAATCTAGAACAGCCGGATATAAGCTGTACTACCGGGTACCCCCCGACTACCCCTCACACTTAGTCCTGTGCAAGCATAGATTCTGTTCATCGACTCCATTTTGAATCAACTCTATATGTGGAACCACAGGGAGCATTGACCTGCGCCATACTCCTTTGATCCTTTCATGAGCCTGTTGGGTTAGGATTAGCCTTATTTTCCAAATGGGTACCCTAAAGCCCTTCCCCAAAATGGACTGGCCTGCCTGAAGCAAGTGGCACAGTCATCCGGGCCTTAGGATTCCAAGCCCAGAGTTTGCTTATTTTCCCCATCTTTACAAGTAACCTATTCAAAAACTTATTTAACTTTGTAATGAGTCTATACCCTTTAATTAGAGTGTGAACGTCTCTTGACAACATTTTGCATGATGCATGCTTCTCTGCGCTTCAGGTGGCTGAGCCAAAGTAGGCCTAATTTGTTGAAACCAAATAAAGTACCTTGTGCAACGTCTCTCCATCCTAAAAATTCTCAGTGATTTTTCTTCATGCATTCCTAAAAATATGTACATGTTCAGTTTTAACAGTTTCCTCAAAGTGCAAAGCTCTTAGGGGGCCTATTTTGCATAATCTCTTAGAGAACGCAGGGTCATCACAGCAGCCCATGAAGGTTCTAACTGCAGGTCAGTCCAGCAAGGGGTAGGAAGGGACTCAGGGCCTATTGACTAACCCAACCAGTACTGTCAAGTAGAAGTTGGGGCAGTAATGGAAGTGTTTTGTATCTATGCTAACAGTTTAATAGCTGCTAGCTTAACACTGATATTAAAAGGAACTAAATTTTTCATTTTATTATTTTCATTAAATTTAAAAGCCACATGAGGCTAGTGGCTGCCACATTTGGTATCACAGGTCTAATCTTTAGGTACCTGGGGTCCAAACCCTCAAGTATAAATTGCTGTTGCATCACAGTGAGGGCATTATCACAGGTGGCCAGGAACTGGTCCTGCCACCTGGAAGCAAAGAGAAAACCCTGTCCCCACAGTTGTGTGTGTTTAAATGCTTTGTGTCACCTTGGGAGCTCAAGTGTCAGCCTCCTGCCACTCAGGGAAGTAGTACACAGGTTCCTTATATTATCTAGATTGGGGCTTCTCACATAGGCTATAATTTTCTGGCCATAAGTAACATTAATCAACTGTAACTAACCTAAGGAATACAGGGCTTCTTCAAAAGACAGTGGGCCAACTCTAGAGCTGGAGGAGTCTGTGGAGATGGAGGAACAGAAGAGCTGGCTGTTGGGGCAGACTCACCCCAGACTCGTAGGCCTTCTCCTCACCCCACATCCTTGGGACTGAGGCTCTAGTTGGCCTGGCTTTGACCACCACGGACTTCTTACAACCAAAGGCAAAGTATTTCACTACATAATCACAGAGACTGCACTTCAGGAAAAACAGAGAAGGGGGGAATGGATGGAGAGCAGACAGAAACAACAAGTGCACGTCCCCTGCTTAGCAGCACAGGCGCCCACGACGGGGACGTACAATGTGAAATGGGCTACATGAACCAAGTCGTGTTTTTACCATGGGGTACAGGGACAATAAAATATTTCAACATGGCCCAACTCCCTTGGGCTGAGCATTTTCATAGTGTTCAACATCTCTGACTTTGAGTAGCAGTCCTATGAAGAAGTCAGTATTTTTCACAGCTCTTTTTCCATATCAGTAAATTAGAATAATGAAAATTTATGATTTGCTCAGAGAAAGATAATTGCTACTGTAGAAAAGATTTGAGCCCTAAGCTACTAATACCTCTTTCTGTCCTTAATTCACATTGCAGGCCTCTTCCAATTTTGCTTATAGTGTAGAAAAAAATCGTGGAACTGAGTTGAACATTAACACATCAGGCTTTTATGTGCCTTCAAGAGACTGTCCTTTCATTAGGTACACATTGGACATGACTTGATCTGATGAATACAAGTGCTTTACAGAGAGTTTTAAAATCTGTATTTAAGATTCAGTTCAGCTTTCTGTTAGTCTTTAAAGTTAAAACCCTATTGCCTGTAAATACAACTATTTTCAGGGGCTGGAGAGATGGTTCAACAGTCTAAGGCACCTGCTTAGGAAAGCTTAGGCAACTGCAGGGACCATGGTCTGATCCTCAGCATCACATGCTATGCCAGCCCCACCCCCAGGGTAGGCTGAGCCAGGCATAAAAAAAAAAAATATTTTCAAGGATCTGGGGAGATAGCTCAGCAGCATAAGTGCCTGCCTGGCAAGTGCAAAGTCCTAAGTTCGATCCCTAGTGCTAAAGAAATAAAATAAAATTTATTTCCAGTAAAGGCAGCCTGATTTGGCAAACACATAAACATGATGTGCTACTTGAAGAAAAATGAATTGTCTTATTAGGTATTCTGCAAAGTTATTTCATATAACAAGTTTGCAAACTCATAGCAGGGCTATGAGATACATACTCTTAATCCTGTGGGTTATTTTGCAGTCAGGGAAGTAAGATTGAGAAGCTAATTAATTTCTCTGATTTATACAGCTAATAAATGTTGATATAAAATTTAAAGAAGAGCTAGCCGGGCGTGGTGGCGCACGGCTGTAATCCCAGCACTCAGGAGGCTGAGGCAGGAGGATCGATGTGAGTTCGAGACCAGCCTGGGCTACAAAAGTGAGCTTAAGGCCAGCCTGAACTGCATAGTGAGACCCTGTCTCAAAAAGCAAAAAAAAAAAAAAAAAAAAAAAAAAAAAAAAAAAAAAAAAAAAAAAAAAAAAAAAGAAGAGCTAGAGACTTCTAAAAACACAGGGAGCTATATAGATTGGTAGCGGGAAATACTCAGATCAAAAAACTCCAAGCCATGAAAAGAAATTGACAGCAAGAAGGTGCTGCTCATGTGAGCTCAGAGTTAGGAAGGCATACTAGCACAGGAGCAGCCTGTGTGGGTATGACTAGTGGGCTAGAGTTAATCCCATAAATGCCGAGTATCAGGAAAATTCTGCAAGGTCTGCTGAAAATGTTTTTGAAGATTTCCAGAGGACAGTTGGTACTAGTACTCATAACTAAGGCTTACTGAATACTATGTTCCAATTAAGTTCCACCTGCATTACCCCTGCTATCTCATCTTATCCCTAACCATGATGCTATGAAGCTGACAGAAGAAATCCAGGCTCTGAACAGCCAATGGCCTTGCGAAGGACTGCGAGCCTCTAAGTGGGGAGCCAGGCTGCAAACCTAGGTGGTCTAATCCTAGATCTTGCATTTAAGAAGTTGAGCTTGGATTTAAGAGAGAACTAGGGCCGGTGAGACAGCTCAGCTGTGCCAGCCCCACCCCCAGAGCAAGCCGAGCCGGCCATAGCAGAGAGAGAGAGAGAGAGAGAGAGATGCCAGAGGTGTTGGGCTCCTGCTCTAAGGCAAGCAGGTAGAAAAGGGGCCCCCTGGTTAGAGTGAGAAAAGCAAAAACTCTGAAATCAGAAGATCTTTGCTCTAAGACCTGCATCTTCTGAGTACATTAGTCAGCAATTATCTCAACCTCTGCAAACCCTTTCTATACAATGGGGTAATTATACTTGCTCTTCCCACTCACTGGGCTGCTGGGGAGATCAAATGAGGTTATGTGTGTGAAAGTATACTATAAACCTTCAAGTCCCACGTAAATATTGCCATGATTCTTGTACCATCATGAAAGAATCTGGCATAATGAAAAGACTATGCAAAAGCTTCTTCTCCTCAGTGGGCAGATGACCCCCAAAGTTTTTGTTTTCACCTGCAAGCAGAGATCTTGTAGGCAAAGCAGGGCTTTCAAAAACAACAACATTAAAGAATATCAGTTTGAATATTGATAAGTGTTTTATAAATAGCTGCATAATTAGCAGGTACTTACTGCAAAAAGTATACATAATGTTTTATTCCCTGTTGTAGGCTGTAATGAATCTGCTCCCTCTACGTCCTAGGAGGTTCTCACTTACTTTTCCCATGATAATTTTAATACATGGAACCATTATTAGCTGAATTAAAAATAAGTAAATGAGCAGTTAAAAAATACAGAAAAATTACAGGTGCCTGTGGTGAGTAAGATAATAACTAGGTAAAAATATATGAAATAATTATGGTGTTTGAACGGCAGAGCTGGCATGAGAAAAATGACTCAATGGAATATTAAGCCTGCTGTTGGCAGCGCAGGAAGAGGATGGCCTGCACCATGGCCAGCACGCCTTCTGCTCTCAGTCCTGGCACTGCATGCAGCACAGATCCCACCTGTCCTCGTTGGTCCAGAGCACAGGAGACCAACGAGCTGGTGCAGCTCAGTACGACAGTCCCTTGGAAGCCTGTTGCGCTTTGGATTATATACTCAATGATAAGAGATTCCACTGAAAGGATGTGCCAGGTGACTTGATAGTTATCATTGTACCTGGTGACTTCGAATTCTGCAGGAGCTTACTTAGATTGAAATCTGTGATCTGTATTTGACATCTTGAAAAAATGACTTCAGGTAATTTGGATAAAGGTTTTACAAATCTGTGTTCTTGCTGAAGATATATATATATGTATGTATGTATATATATTCTCTAGAACACTGTGCGGCTAGATCAACAAATATTTAAGATTTTTAAAATGTTTCTGTGTCCAAACTTTAGCCAGAAAATGCAGATTCACCATGCCTTTAAGACCAGTTAATGCCCTTAAGGGTTCTGATGTAATGTTCCAGGATGATGAGGAATCTTTGTTGGAAGAGCTCAGTTGAATTTGAATGTTTGGTTAATCACAGCGAGGCCAGGCTTTGCTGCTTGACCTGAGATCAAGCCAGCCGGTATGAGCCTTAGTGGGGGTCTGTGAAACCCACAGCGATCCCCAGCCCCTCAGCCCTTGGGTTATTCAGGCAGCATTGCACACCTTTAATTGTCTGCTTGAAGGATTTTCTGGCATTAATTTTTCTCCATCTCAGATGAATTTCTCTGTTACTCAGCAAGCTTATAAATGACCTGACTCTGCTGCAAAATGTGTATGTAATTATTGTGGGAATAGAAGCCCCAGGACCTCCCTGGACCCATTTCAGGCACAATAAATTACACATAAGGTCTTCTCCAGGTCCCTAAGAATCTGACTGAACAGACTTTGCAGAAGAGAACAGTATGGTGCCTGTGGAAAGGCAGAAGCATTGAGCACATGCCAATTCAGCTACAAACATATTATTGCCCTTACCTCAGTTTAGTAAATAAACATCTGTAAGAGGAAAGGCAAGACTTGGTGAAATAAATCAGTTCTTCCGCTTATTTTCCCAGAAACAAAAAGTCTGTAACTCTAATAAGAAAAGGGAGAAAGCCTTTCCTGTTCTCTGGCATTGGTCAATCCTGTTTCCCAGGAGGCTGTGGGGTCACTCATTGTGGACAGGGCACTCAGCCATGACGTAGGAACCCCACTCACTGGGTCAGCGCTAAGAAAGTTCAGAGGAAAGGAAAGAAGGAGCGAGGCAGGGAGAAAAAAAGAGAAAAGATAATGTATTTCTCATTGAATTTTTGCTTCCCAGATGCCATTATTCTTAGCAATTTCCTAAACCCAAGTATCAATCTAGGCACTGTCACCAACGTGAGGAATAGTGGGTATGACAGTAGTGGAAGGGGCACCCTCTGGACTTAAGAGCCTTGCTATCTACTCATTTAATAACCTTGGGCAGATCTCTGCTCTCTGAACCTCAGTTTTCTTTTTCATCTGTAAATATTTCCTCCTGAGGTATCTAGAGAGCTTTATATGATCACATGAGCATCCTGAAGCTATTCTGTAAGCTCTATCACATTTGAAGCATTATCCTACTAATTTGTCTTTTATTGCCAACAAAAGGCAGATATTTATGTCATAAAGGAGGACAATAAAAATCTGTCTAAACTTATACAGCGTAGATTTAATTGTCCTGTGCCCTTTCAGGTGAGCCACAGGTGTGCTGCTATTGCTGTATCCAGCACTTAAGTATTTGCATTGCTTTCTTTAGTTCATATCAAGATGACCTGGAAAGTTAGAATTATATTGATTTGATACAGATTTAATGTTTCAAACCTTTCAGCCTCTAATAACCCAGGAAGACTCTCATTCTGCCTCCCTCCCCTTCCCCCTCCCCTCCCTACCTTTCTCTCCCTCTCCCCTCTCCCCTCTCCCCTCTCCCCTCCTCCCTCCTCCACCTTTTTTTCTGCCTCCTTCCCTCCTCTTACCTGTTTGTCTGGTATATTATTGAGGATAGACAGCAACCATGTCCATTATATTACACTTAGGCCAATGCCTTTCTCAAAGTCTCTCTAAGTTATTCACTGTGATTCAGTTTGAATGATTTCTTTGTTCAAATATTTGTAAAACATTTTGCTATCCCTTTTCAAATAATATATTAATTTATTTGGAAATGCATTTACTTCTTTAACACACTGTCCTAAATTTAGGCTGAGGACTCCCACTGTATATACAAAGTCCATAAAAGTTTCTGTTTCCTTTGTTTGCTATTACCATTTTTGAGTGATTTAAACTCATGCTGCATGTATAGTGAAATATTTTTAAGATCCTATTTTATATTTAACAGAGGATACAGAGTGTTCTTTTATAAGTAATAAGACAAGATGAAAAATTACATTTGTACAATTTTGATAGTACAGGCTCATCCAGAAGATGTCTTTCATGAACATTATTGCTTAGACCTAGGAAAGGGAATCAATGGAGGGAGCCCTGGTTGAGGCTCAGGCTCAGGAGCATGGATGTGCCACATGGGGGCATCAAGGTATTCAGGATGGCAGCTTAGGGAATGAGCTCAGAGCGATCGTGGCCTTGATACCTGTTCTATTCCAATTTCAGAGCTTTGCTGCCTCCTACTGAACTAGTTGGCCTTCCCCCATCGTAGCCATTCTTTCTTTGTCTTTTTTACTCTTATGCCGTGGAAATGAAAAAGATAGTAGCAGCCAAAGCCTGATAGAATCCAAGCTTCCACCATTTTCTGTTGCTGTGCTAGAATACTCAAGGTGGAGTCACTTATGGAGCAAAGAAGTTTACTTAGCTCAGAACTCAGGAGGCTACAAGTATAAAGCCAGGAGGCCTCATCTACTCAGCTTCCGGGGAGGGCCTTGTGCTTCTCCATACCTGGCATAAAAGGGAAAGAGACCATGGATATGTGCATAGACAGGGAACAAACACAGAGGCTGTCCTGTTGTATAACTACCCATTCCAGTGAAGCTAATCCATTAGCAAAAGAACTAATTCAGTATCTTAAGAGAGATATTAATCTTTCTTAAAGGCCCACACTTCCAACATAGCTGCATTTAGGAATTAAATCTCCATATGAGTTTTTGGGCAGACAAACCAACTTCAAACCATAGCACCAAGCAAATAGCAGTTACCATCAAGTTAAACAAAAGAAAACAAAATGGAAATGTGCCATATTTTCATTGTGTTAGTGGTGCTCCATTCTCTTTAGATTGAGTTTGCTTTCATGTTATGAAATGTGCCAGCCAAAAAAGACTGGAAATCCTCCCACCTCCTCATTCCACAATAAGTAAATGACAATCCACACCCGTTAAATGATTCACTGAAGACCTGATCTGCTGACTAGTGGGTAGACCAGAAACTGTCTTTCAGTCCATCAAGAATTACTGTACTAGCATTCACTCTATACTTGACAGTGGTTGTAGCTGCTATAAACAATGGCCATAAAATGTCATACCCAGCGTTGTAACACTGAGTTATGGATGCGTACAAGCAAGAGACCAAGGGGTTAATCAGAAAAGAAATAATTTTCACGTAGAATGATCTTTCTTCTTTTTTTTTTTTTTGTAATCTCAGAGAGAATTGTGGCAATACGGGTTGAGCGATTTTCTTTTTTATGAATCTCGTGCTCAATTTATGAAAGCCATTTTGCAAGCCATTTACATGCAGTAAACCTTTGCTTTAAGGTTCTGTCATTTACCTTGATCGTGATTATTTCTAGTTCTTTCAGGAAAGGCCCTGTGCTGGTTTAGCTCTCGAGCACAACATTGCCACAAGACAGCTTTCTACAGCACTTTTTAAGTCATGGCAGTGAGCTAAGATGTGGCCAGTCTCGCAGCTCGGAGAGTTGAGTAATGGGAACGAAACTAGTTGTAATCGGGAGACGCAAACTAAACTAGCTCCTCACTCTCAAGTTGTTGTGTCAGCTTTCTAGGCTCCCTTTGGGTTGCTTTGCAGAGGAAATGCTCTTTTCATCAGAAAACTCTACAACAGAGCCCAACTGGTGAACTTAGTGTGCAAGCCACAGTGTAAGTCGTAAATGCTATGTTGTTTTATGAACTAGTTTTGTAGTTCATATTATATGAACTACTTGTAAATTACCAAAAATGGAATGGCATTGCTAAACTAAAATGCTTCTTGATGACTTATCATGTTTTCCCTACTGCAGTCAGCACAGGAGTGTAAGCTAACAGCAGGACCCTTTACTCTCAGTACCAAGGAGGCGTTCAACCAAGTATTTGTTCTGTTAACAAGCTTCTAGGTAAACGCCATTGCACATGATATAGAATACAGCACAAATTAATACTTCATACTAAGCCTCATTAAGGCGGCTAGCTGGCCATAAATGCACAAATTGACAATATAATAGGTTGTGGTTTTAGGCAAGGGAAGAAGTGTAATACAAAGAGGGTCTAAAGTCTCCACCAGAGGACTGATTCTGTGGGAACCTTTACTCTTCCTTTTGCACAGCAGGTTTTCCTACCTCCAGCTTTCCTTGCCCACATGAAACTATATATGAGCCACCTGGCAGAACTAGGCGCCCACCCAGAAATGTTTGGCTGAACTGTATGTAATGAGGGAGATTATAGAGGTGTGGGAAGAATTACAGGAACCAGAAAGAGATGGCATGGCACCCAGAGGCAAGCCACAACAGGTGACATTACCACCCCAGCAGGTAATAGGTAGGGCAGAACATATGCAAAACCCAGGAGTTGAAGAGAGACACACCAAGAATTCTCATCGACACATAAGTCCAGTGAAGTCTAATTCCTCAGATAATGCTCAGGTCCAAGTCAGCAGGAGCTAGCAAGGGTTCTATACATTTGGCACAAACATGGCATGTCAAGCTTTTCTTGATGGCATAAGGGAGGAATTCCATCATTCTAAAGCTGAGGAATGATGGCATCATTACTGTTATTACTACTATTACCAACACACCACCTTTGTAAGTAACATAGTGCAGTGAGTGTGAAATGGTTAAGTGACTTCCTTGACTCCTTGGCACTTACCACGCCCAGCCTTCTCAAGGGACAGAGCAGGAGAAGTTGGATTATGCCCTCAACAATAAGAGACGAGTCATCCGCCTGGTTCTGCAGTGGGCTTCCACATATGGGGACCTCCTCCAAGAGGATGACGTGGCCATGGCTTTCCTGGAGGTACGTGGAGAACATTCTTTGTGCAAATGCACCTTTGTCCTGTAATATAGAAACTTACTCATAGATATAACAGCTTCCCTGGAGAGACTGTAATAGTCACTTCTGATTCCATTAATGTGTTCATTCATTAGAAAGGTACTGTATCAAAAGAAAACCATCATCCATTATCCTCTAGTTCAATAAGTGGTAGCATTTTCATATATTTTTCATCTGGTCTCTTTCTTTGTGTGGTTTGTGTAGCTCTAATCACATTAGTACCCATCATTTTGCAGGCTGCCTTTTCCACTTAACTTTATAAGGACTTTTCCATTCAGAATAGCCCTTATAATAAAAGTTTCACTGATATGGCAGTGGCTGTGTCACAGACATATTTATTTGTACCCACACTGTTGGATATTTACATCACTTTCAGTTTGTACATTCTAAGGATAATTGTGCGATGAATATTTTTGTGCCAGGCCCAGCGGGATGGCTAAGTGGTCTAAAGCGCCTACTTGGGAAAGGTTGGGAGGCTTCAGGGACCACGGTTTGATCCCCGGCACCACATGCTGTGCCAGTCCTGCCCTCGGGGCCGGCTGAGCCAGCCATAAAAATGAGTGAATAAACAAACAACGGTTCTGAAACAAGAAAAAAATAAATAAAATAAAAAATTCTTAAAAAAATATTTTTGTGCCAATAGATCTGTCCTCATAAGAACACGTTTAATACAAGTTGTTTAAAACTTGTACATTATTTATTCCTGAAAACTGGCATTTAAAAATTTTTGACTGGGGCTGGCCAAATAGCTCAGCAAATGAAAGCAACTGCAAGCAGGCGCAGGGGCCAAGGGTTCAATCCCCGGGCCTGCCCTGCTGGCCCTACCCCTGGGACATACTGAGATGGCAATTAAGACTGGGCATGGTGGTGTGTGCCTGTAATCCTAGCTCTTGGAAATCCACAGACAGGCGGGTCACTATGAGTCTGATCTAGTAGCGAGACCCTGAACACCCAGTCCCTGTAGACCCTTCTCTAAAATACCAGACAGACAGACAGACAGACAGACAGACAGACAGAATATCCAGACTGTAGTTGAAAGAAATGTGTTCTCTCTGTCCTGCTTCTGGTGTCCTTTTTTGAGGGAGGCAGGGGAGAAGTGGTACTGTAGGTGTCCCTCAAGGATGTGGAATGAAGTGTATGAAAAATGTAAGCACCACAGCAGGTTGCGGCCATACACTAACTTGTCGCCATCGAACACAGAGCCACCCTGCAGGTGAACCAAACCAGCGCCAAGGGACAGTTACTGCTGAGAGTCAGTGTGGCTTCCAGGGGTTCAGGAAGGTCTTGTATGTAATGCTGGAAGCTAGGCTTGCAATTAACCACACTGACAATAAGCACTAAATCAATAATAGATACTACAAAAATCTCAAAGATGAATGTTAAGCTGGGCAAAGTGCTGCACCCCTGTAATCCCAGTACTCAAGACACTGAGGCAGGAGGATTGCCTTGAGTTCAAGGCCAGCCTGGGCTCCGCTGTGAATTCAAGTCAGCCCGAACTACAAAGCAAGACCCTGTCTCAAAAAAGAAGAAAATTAAAATCTCCCTGAATAAGAGTTTGAAAGTACATTGTGCTATACTCAATGTGCTGAACCTTTTGAAGGTTCTTAAGACCAATGTAATGCTAAAATTATGTTTGGAATACATGTCACTCTTGTCTTTTTGATATGTACTGCTCCTTGTGTAAACTCAGTTACTGTCATTCTATCAAGAGTAGTACTTGAAAATAAGAGACTGGGCCAAATACCATATTCTTGAAAGGGTACAATTTTGTATTTCCTTGAATTTCCAAATATCTGTGTCAAAATTATGTAACTGCTTATATCACATTGTATGGAAAGTTATTAGAATATCAATGATGGCCAGAAAATATCATTTCCAAGCTAAGTCAAAGATATTTGATACTCAGAAAGCCAGTGATGGTAAGCTCAAGTACCTATGTTACAGAGTAATAGTATCACAAAGCTTTTCTGCTGGAGGGCTAAGAATGTAAGTTAACAGACCAAAAATTGGAGAAAAAGAAGGGCTATAAGGATAGCCAATATTTTGGCCCTAG
>PVJA010023110.1:0-7500 GCA_004027025.1 Myocastor coypus
CCATTATTCTGATTTTCAGTGTATACATATGAGAGTTAACTGTGCATAATCCTATAGGATAAACGAACTAATATTATAGGATAAATGTTATAGAATAAATAAATGAATGTTAAATAAATAAACATTAGGAAAATAAAAGGAGGGTGGAAGCAGGAGAAAAGAAAGGGGATTGAAATGTGATATGTATGTGTGTCCCTGTACCCTGCAGTGAATATGACCGTGATGTATAGCTAAAGTACTAATAAAAATACATTAAAGCTAAAAATGACAGCAGAGAATTTGAGAAAAAAACTAAAAGTTTTGAGACTTTTTCTGTTTCATGTTTCATGTCGTATAGAACTCGATTCTCTTCTGAAGCATCTGTAAGGAGACGTTGCATCCCCACTGGACCTTGGACCTACGAGCTGGGGTAAAATGTCACCACGTATAGAATGCGCTGTGGCTGTTCTGAGTGTGAACAGACTTATCCTTGGAAGAAATGAGCATTAAAGCATAGAAAGTCAGTATGAGGTGTTCAATAACAAGTTAGAGGCTACTTTCCAATTTATTGCTAAGTCAGATCCTGTTCAGTTGAAAATTATTCTTCAACAGCTATGCGAAAACACAAGGCTGCACCTAGTACATATCAGTGATAAGTATTAGCAATCTTTGCTGTGGTATAGAGAAGGATTAAAACGGAGGACATCGTTATCAACATAAATTTGTTATGTATGTGACTGTAAAACTTAAGATGTTAAAAAAGCACAGATCAAGGGAAGGAAAAGAGGGAGGGAGGGGATAAGGAAGAGAGAGTCAGAATTTGTCAGAAAAAAAAACAAATATTAATGTTTATTTCTGCACTTCATTCTTGACTTCAAAAGGTCAAGAAGCAGAAAGATTGTTTCAGGAAAGAGTATCCTAGTTATGATGTTCATTCAAACTGTGTAAGTTTGAGCTGGGGAGATAGCTCAGTAAAACAAGGAGCTGCTTGGCAGGCGTAAGGTCCTCAGTACCTCAAAAAATGTGTACCTCAAAAAAGTTTGATCAACACCTTTAGGTAGGGAACATTTTTAAAGCTTCATTTCACATTTGCAACTTCTTTTCTGCACAACACATTTCTCCATTCACTCTTTGCAACTTTAACTCCAGCCACAGAGTGTGTGGGGGGGGGCAGAAAGGTGACTAAAGACATTGCAAACTGCAACAGGTCAGTGAGCCTAGGACGCAGTGCACATGTTGGCAGGGAGAAACGTTGAGCGAAATATGTTTTTCTGTTGGACAAATCAAGAAGTTTGTATGATAGTTTTTAAACAAGAACATTTTCAACAATCAGGTTAGCATTCAAAGAGTTTTGTTTAATGTGTAGAATGTCAGGACAGCAAGATAGCTCAGAGGAGAAAACGCCTGTGTAGGCAAGCAAGGGAACTGAGGTTTGTTTGCCAAGAAATAAGCTGCGATGGGAACTATAACTCTCCTGTTATATTTGTTTCTTTTCTTTTGTAACCTTGACATCTTCTCTTTATATTTAGCTCATCAAAGCTTGGTCATAAGAGATCTTGGTTTAGACTTGCTTCATTTAAATTTCACTTTTCTGTTTTCAGTTTCCAGGCCAGCAAGATAGCTCAGCGGTCTAAAGCGGCTGCTTAGGCAAGCTTAGGCAACCAGAGGGGCCTCGGTTCAATCCTCAGGGCCACACACTGCGCCAGCCCCAGCGTCAGGACAGGCTGAGCCAGCCATATCATAAATAAATACACAAATACATTTTCAGTTTCCTATAGGTAGATTTCTCTTAGTAACAAGCTCTCAATAAGCTATATAATTGTTTGGCATTCTGAAGTCCTTTTTAACACCAAAACTAGAAATATTGTATTTATTATTATTATTATTATTATTATTATTATTATTATTATTATTATTGTCCTGAAGTTGTTTCCCTCAATGCAGTTCTTCTGTATCTGTTATGTTAAGGTTTCCCATCCTGTTATCTGTCCGTTTCTGGCCTTGTCTTCTCAGTAGCAGGGGAAGCCTGTTTTCATGAAAGCTCTTCTTGTTTGTTAACATGTGACACTGTCTGGAAATCAGAGAACCCCCTGTTTATTGCAGTCATCATAGTCAACCTTCGTGGCTGCCTCTGTGAGAAGCCTCAGTAGGCTGCCAATTCTCTCCATACCTGTATTCACTGCTACTACATCAGCATTAGGTGGGAGCCAGGTCCAGATTCCCAGGGATTTGTGTCTGTAGGTTAGCATGGTTTTCCCACTGGAGAGGGCCAGCATCCAGATTTCTCACATACCCTTTATGTATTCTTTCAGAAAACAGCAGGAAAGGGCACACCAAAGCAGATGATCTTAACAAAGCGCTCTCTAGAAGCAATCTAGGCCCACACGGTCCCACCTACCATTACTGGCTTGTGGTCAGAATCTGCAGGCACCTCACTTTAGGTACACTAGCTTCAGGCTGCTCGCTCACACATGTACTGTCCAAGGGAAGCCATGTGCTGAGCTCACAACCCACAAAGAACAGTACAACACAGCATCCAGACCAAGGCAGACTTGTGGCCTAAGAATACTCCTCCTGGGCATGGCGGCCACACATCTGTAATCACAGTACTCAAGAGACAGCATGTCTGAGTTCATGGCCAGTGTTCTCTAAGTTATGTTCTCGCTACATGTATTCAGTGCTCCCTTAAAATAAAATTTGAGAAAACAGTGTTCTTTAGTAACTTTTTATTTAATACTTAATACTTAATATTCCCTGTCACATTTTGTATGTAATTTGGGTAATCACGTCATTCTTACATAGTAAAAGGAGACTTAGGGCTCCTTCATTGCAGTTGCAATAAAACTAATAAACAGCCTGTTGGACTAGATATTTTCTGTTACAGTACCTAGTTTCAAGTAATTATACACTTGCGAGAGGGTAAGCTCTGCAAGATTTTAGCTTAAAACTATTTGCCAGTGTTTAGACTTTGGGAAAATGATATATCACAATACTTCAACTGTGTCTCCTGAATGATAACTGCACTTTTCCAATGAATTCTCTTTCAATGAAGGCACCACCGAGATAAATGAGAAGAATATATCTCATATACTTCTTGACTTAGAATTTTCAGTGTGTTAATAGTTACAAAAGGCACTTACATCCTAGAAAATTATTAAAGGAATTTTAAGGGCTTCTGTGCGGTAATGGAGAGGAGGAAGGCCTCGTGCTTACTATTATTGTGGAAGGAAAAGCAAAAGAACGTGAACGGTGACCTAGAAGGCTGTCAGTGATGGTGACAATAACAGGAAGCAGACAATGGACTAGCACCTCAGTAGCACACATAAAATGATTTTAGTCATCAGAATACTGCCTCTCTGACTTGCAGCAATGATACACGAGAAAAATATAGCTATACGTTTTTACTAAGCGGCAATAAGACTGTCCAATGCAAAAATATACATTGTAAGTTAATCCATAGACTGAGATATTTTGGGCTATTGCAAACTGTGTTTGTTAAATTATTGTTTGAATTAGTAAATACTCTGTATTTGATCTCAACCAGCTGGTATACTAAAACTCCGCACTGATGTTATATTTGTGGAGTTTTGTTCAAATACTGAATATCTGAGCCTGAGTAAGTTTTGATCAACACATTCAGTTCTCACAGTTCTGCCAAAGGGGCTGGAACCTTTAGGTATCAACAAACTAGGTGTCCAGGATGAACAGGGTTTCATCTCCAAGATGCAACTTCTGAAAAAGATAGAGACCATGGTAGAAGGTACAGAAAAAAGACAGAGACTCAGTGCCTGTGTGGGACTTATTTTTACAAGGATGCCTTCATTGTATTCAAGAAAAAAAAAAAAAACCAAAACACATCATGAGGCCATCACCTCCTAAAAGAGACACATTCAGCTGTACCAGGTGATACACCATAGCACTCAGAGGTACAAGACACTCTACACATTTGGAAATTGTTCATCTTCTTTTAGAAAACAACCACCAACCAGAAGGGTCAGCTGTACTTAGCGAATAGCTAAAGATTCTTGGAAAGTGTGAGTAATGGCCATCTAAGGATAGAATTAGATCATCTATCTTGAATGAAAACAACAGGTAAAGCAAGAAATTTTGGAATAGACTAGGCGGGTGGAATTTTAATGAGCAATTCCTAAACTTTGAAGTAAAGACTGACAATGGGACCAAAACCTATCAAACTTTTAATTTAGGATAAGACTAGGAAAAGGAGGAGAAGATATATAAAGAAAGCTGACAAAATTGGCTCAGCTGTGGCAATTGAAGCAGGAGACACATTCCTATATAATGATGACCAAATTTATTTCACTGAAACGAAAATTTCATTAGGACAAATTATCTTTATCTTGTATGTCTTTCTGGAAGAGTACCTGGAAGATACCAAACATGTAACTGCTTAAGAACACATGGGTAATCATTCCAAAATAGCACAATTCTTTAGCAAAATGAATACATTGCACAGTTTAACTCATCAAGTAATATAAGAACAAAACAGGAAAGTAATATGAAAGTAAAGCTAGTAAGAGACATGAAGAAAAATAACATGTCAAGTGCTATAGCTGAGGTGTGATAACTCTTCTGCATTCTTCTGAGTTTGTTAGAGTCATTGATGTTAAATCGGCTGCATTTGAGAGATCTCTTTACCCAAATGTGAACACGATTTTTACATAAAGATGAATCTCACACAAGGGTGTTTGCACTTTAAGAATAAAACCAGTGGGAGCCAGGGAGACAGCTCCTTGGCACAGTGCCTGTCTGGCAAAGGCAAGGTGCTGAGCTTGGACTTCAGTCCTGCCCCCCACCTCAAAAAACACAAAAACAAAAGAAAAAGCAAACAAACAAAACTGGGGTCTGGGGAGACAGCTCAGTATAATAAGCACTTGCCTAGCAAAGCCCAAAGGCCTGAGTTCAATCCCTGGTCCCACAAAACAAATAAAATAAATAAAATGAAATAAAATAAAATAAAATAAAATAAAATAAAATAAAATAAAATAAAATAAAATAAAATAAAATAAAATAAAATAATGGGATAAACAAGGAAATTATATAAAGACGGAAATTGCAATGACAAATAAATATGAGGGATGCAAACGATATGTACTCGTGCACCAAATAAAGCAGCTTCAACAGCTATGAAAGACATTACAACGGACAGTGAGGGAAGGCTTAACATATCCATTGGTGAAAATAAGAGCAGGAAGGAACTGAGTGGTAATATGAGTAAATGGACTTGCAGCACCGCAGCAGAGTGTGGGGCGCAAATACAAGTTGCCAGGGGATTATCAGCACCACCAACACACAAAAACTAAGAGAATCTTAATGTTTGTTCTTAGCACAGTACTATTTGCAAAATAGAGACTAAAAGATGATGTAAAAGCTTTATAACTTATGAGACCCGATAAATATCAAAAGCCGGATCACTGGAATGAGGTCAGAATAATAAACTAGATATTTTTATTTTAAAAGTCCTGTCACATTATACTGAAATAAAGCAACAGTAAATGACATATTAATTTTTGACCATGTCCGCGTGCTTATATCTGGTCATCTGAACAATTAATTTGAAGACAACAAAATGCACTGTAACAACCATGACTCAACTTCTATCACCTTTTTTAGTAAAATTCTGTATCCTTTGTAATTATATTTTGTTTTTCTTACTATTTGTAGTCTTCTTAAAAATAATAAAGAGAATTGATAATCATCCTTAATGAACTTTACTGCCTCGCTCCCTCACGCCCAGTTTCTTTCTCTCACTCTTTTCCTCACCAGAGGCAGGAGGCCCCTACGCTTCCCCCTAACTCCCCTGTCCAAGGCTGACTTCGTGCAGACATGCACGTGTCTCCCTGATGCATGGGGAAAAATATTTTTCCTTCACAACAAATGCACAGGTGTTTCTCCAGCTACACTGTGTCCAACTTACTCCAGATTCAAGGCAGACTACTACCAAGGCCACATTTACAGCTCTTTTATAAACGCATGCATGCAAGGCTCGGTAAAACAGCTAATTGAATGAGACAGTCACCTCTAATTGGGGCAGCAGATCATTATGGTATCCAGCTGAGATATCTGTCTGAATAATAGGAGCAGTCATAATGTGAGTACATACCAATTAGCCATGATTCAAAAAGAAGGGAAAGAAAAAGAAAAAAAGGAAATGAACTCAAAGTTCTGAAAGCCCTCTAAAGTGGAGAAGGAAGGCTTTGAGAGAGATATTCTTACCCCATGTAGCCAGCAATCTAAGTGATTTAAGAGTCCCATAATTTGTGGGCCTGCTGGGTTTGAAAAAACAGTGTGTGTATCTCAAATGGCAACTAGTCCAAAGAGCAGTGACAATAACTTCCACCGCTGGAAAGAAAATTGTGAAATTAGGTAACAGAGACGAAAGGGAGATTGCCAGATCAATGGAGCCTCTTCACCTAAGGCTATCATTGCAAACATCCTCAGGATAGAAGCTGTTATGGGACCCGGAAGGGACAGACACACACAGAACTAGGGTGCAGTTAGTGAAGCAGCGAAAATGATTTAGATTCTATTTAGGCAAAACCAATGGCTATAGTAATTTGTACAGAAACTGATCTGAAGAAAATATCCTCACACTATAATTATTTTAAAGTCAACCTCAGACAGAAACAATAGAAATATGGGCTACAGTAATCTGTACCTCTCTATCATCTGCTGCAAAAGCTGAGCATTTGTCCCTACAGGGATTTTGTTTTCCATCAAAATTCATCTCATGTAGTCATGAGAAAAATAAGAAGAGAAAGATCATCCCAGTATTATGATACCAGCCCAGGATAATGAATAATAGAGTTGTAGATGGCCAAAACTGTAGCACATTGCAAAGAAACAAAGACCCTAAACCAAAAAGAAAATGTGGAGCACTTTATTAGCTGAGCTCAGTGACAACACTCTTCCAGCAAAACTGATGAGGGTGTGCGCTGAACTATTACAGGACAGGTATTTTAAGGCTTAAACTCACAGGTTAGGTAGGGGGGTGGTACAGAGTTTCAATCAAATAATGGAAAATACAGGATTTAGACCAAATAAGGGCAAAGGCAGAGTTTATTCTGGGGTAGGAGGGCCTAGGTCATCTAGGACACGGGTTAAATCAATTCTTAGGTTTGAGTGTTGAGAAACCTGGGGTCATACCTTGTCTCTAAAAGGCTTAACCCATTCCATAGCTTAGGGTTAGATGGGGTGAGCCAGAAGACAAGTAGCTCCTAAAATGTGGGCATAGTGCAAGATAGAGTCACTCAGACATATGAGAACCTGTGCTGTAACATCCTATAACTCAGTGGTTTCCCAAGTTTCCTGTTCAAGATTACGGGACCATAGAGGAAATGAATTGGCAATGTACAGGATTCTCAGGAGAGTCATCTAGAGAGAAGACATTCTCTCAGGCTTTCACAGAGAGCAAACTGGTCAAGCAATGGCCATGACTCATCCAGATGGCTGACACCCACAACAGTTCTATAAAACACTGTACATGGTTCCAAAGTAAATTCT
>PVJA010023110.1:10000-33486 GCA_004027025.1 Myocastor coypus
AATTTTCTGTGTGGAGCTGGGCAGGATGGTGCAAAGCTCTCCTGGTGACAGTCAGGGTTCTGAGGCAAGAGGGCCACCACTAGAGCTCAGGGACTGCAGCCCAGCTTGGGTCACTAGCTCTTAAGACTGTATCTCAAAATAAATTGATATGTTTGTTTGTTTGTTTCATTGGGAGGTTGGAGCTCCCTGTAGTGTCCAATGTCTGTCCTCTTCAGGAGGCCAAGTACGTGCACTGGATGGCTGAGGAGTCTGCGGTGTAAGCTAGGAGACAGCATTCAAGGTGAAGACTGGAGTTTCTCTGAAGAGAAAGCAGGGAGCCTCGCTTTTTCATCGCCCTTTACTTCTGTTCTGGGGGCGGTCCTCTCTAAGGTGAATCTTCTATACACAGAACTATGCCAACCCAGTTTAATAGGCCATTTATTATTAAAATTGATGCAATCATTTAACTGTCACAACCTATTTTGCCCAATTCCACTACCATAATAGGATTCCACTCTGTTAACAAAATTATCACATTCCAATAATAAATACATTGATAAAATCAAATTAAACTAAAGAGTCATGTCGAAGAACAGATTAAAATAAAATCACTTGTACTGACATTGGGAAAGCAAAGTTAATATATTTGAGTTTTATGCTGGAATAAACATAGTCTTAAATAATATCATTATAAAAGAACAATATTCCATATGAACCAACAAAAATAAGAATAAGTGAGGAATAGTACAGATTTTTTTTTTCTTAACTATGACAGAACACTGGATGTAATATGTGGAAGTAAATGAACTGTTAATGTGGAGGAAACTATCCAAAATAATTGTGAATAATTTTAATCGGACATTGTACTTGCAAGATAAAAGTAATTAACCCAAAGCATAAAACATAATCTTTGTAAAGAGAAAATAAATTACAAGTACGTGGATAGAAAAATTTCAAAGCAAATATGCTTATAAAATAAGCAATTACATGTAAAGTGCATAGCATTTTATTCCAGTTAAGATTGTCACAAGAAATTCTCGAATTGGGTGTTTTTGACTCTAATCATTTTTCCATAGAGAAAAGGAAAAGTTCAAAAACAACCCGGATAGGTTTACAAAGGTTCTGGCTAGAAGCAACAGTTCCACACGGAGACCAGGACACCTGGGAAGCACCGGAAAATCTCACTTTGCTGCCAGAACTCAAGCCCAAGCTAATCTGATTATTCCGAGAGGGGCTCTGTGCGATCCCGAGAAGAGTCTGCCACTGAGCACGAAGGTAAAAATGATAAATCATGAATAAGTGAGCAGGGAGAGCCCAAAGCCTCCGGTGTTCAGTGACGGGAGGCATAAGAAGACCAAATGCCAAAGTAGCAAATAAAGTAAGAAATAAAATGCAGTTCACAACCGTGTGAACCTCTAAAAACTATTCTTACATTACCTATCACAAATGACAGCCACCTGGATGGAGGTAAAGCAGGCGTGAGTGGGATGAATAAAGAACTGCATGGCGACAGCACAGTCCAGCATCTGACGGCAGGACCCAGATGCTTCCCCAGACCAGCACGAGTGCAAAGGGCTCCCCGTCTTTGGTTCTGTAGCTCTGTAGTGTGAGGGGTCGCACACTCCAGGGCCCTGCTCGCCTTAACATCCTGTGGACCTGAGCACTTCGGGATATCTGAATACTTTCCCAACTCAGTATTTCTATGGAAATTCTAATTTTTAAAATGATATATCTCTTTGGACCTAAGAATACTACTTCAAGAGTTTGCTCCAAAACATGCTCCTGCAGATGTTACTACACATTCAAAAATATTTAGTTCATCGTTACATGAAGTCTAACATAAGCTTAATATAAACGTCAGTTCAAATAAGTCTGATTAAATAAACCAGTATGCAATATTGACACAAATGAAATATTTTGAAATTGTTTGGAGAAAATTTATTTAAGCTAAGACTTTTGGAGAATATGCCATATTTATCTTAAATTGAAAATAACGGGGGCCCGGTGGGATGGCTCAGTCGTCTAAAGGGCCTGCTTAGGAAAGCTTGGGCGGCTGCAGGGACCACGGTTTGATTCCCGGCACCACATGCTGCGCCAGCCCTGCCCTCAGGGTGACTGAGCCAGCCAGAAAAATTAGTGAATAAAAAAAAAAAAAAAAAAAAATACTGTGTACTTTAAAAAAAAAAAAAAAAAAAAAATAAGAGCTGGGAATGGTGGTGCACACCTGTAATCCCAGCACTCAGGAGGTTGATGTAGGAGGATTGATGCAAGTTCAAGATGGGCATGGGCTACAAAGGGAGCTCAAGGCCAGCCTGAGCTGCATAGCGAGACCTTGCCTCGAAGAGATGACAGGCAGGCAGGCAGCCAGGCAGGGAAGCAGGCAGGCAGACAGACAGACAGACAGACAGATGATAGATAGATGATAGATAGATAAAATAAGAGTGAAAGAAGTGTGTAAGCATTCTGTTAATTTTGCTAAAGAAATAGCATTTCATGTATTCCTAGCAATAACTATGTATACACATTCTCACATGTGACATAGTGAGATTCAAAACCTATGTGCTAGGGTATAAACCTAGCTGGCTTCTGCCTGCTTAAGGGGAGGTACTACAGACAACCATGGAGGAGAAAAGACTAAGTGATTACAGATAATGTATGTGGGCTATACATAGATGTAAAAGACATGTTTTAAAAGTGTATGTACATGTATAAATTTTTAAAATCTTTTCAAAGTCAAATGAATATATCTGAATTATTTACTGTTATATATATATATACATATATATATATATATATATATGTAATGCATTATTAAAGTACAGTATAACCCTAGCTATTAATGTTTTCTAGTATTTTAAGTGTGTGCTACTGAACATTCCTTTCCTAAAAGAGAGGCTTAGAAATATTCTTTAAATTAATGAATCCCACTTGTATTTAAGCATATTATGTTTACTCTAAATTCTCCTTTATTTAAAGTTCTGAAAATTCTTCCAAAAAAATTAACTTTAAACAATTTGGCTGCTTACATGATTTTTTTTCTTTGTTTTTTTTTTTTTTTTTTTTTTTTTTTTTTTTTTTTTTTTTTTTTTTTTTTTTTTTTTTTTTTTTTTTTTTTTTTTTTTTTTTTTTTTTTTTTTTTGTTTGTTTGTTTTTTGTTTCAGAATGGGGTACTGAGCTCAGGCCCTTGAACTTACCAGGCAAGCACTTATTCTACTGAGCTATCTCCCCAGCCATTAAGTGAACTTTTTTGATGTTGTTGTTTCATGTCAATTGTCTCTGTAAAATTTGTCATAAACTTTACCTTTCCATGGTCTAATTCTACATCTCAAAGCTATAGGCAGAATTTTGTGGTCTCTGGTGGTGTTTTCTTTTCTCAAAGTCTACCTCTACTACACTTGCAGAATCAAGGTACAAAGTTAAAAAAAAAAAAAAGAGCTAACTAGATAACTAGAATGCTGGGACTCTATAGTAATCAGATTTAAATGTGTCCTTGTATTTATGTTAATTTTTTCTCCTGCTATGTAGTCTCATCAGTAAAAAGTTGTTATTCTGATAAAGTAGAAAATGATCCACTGTTCACAGTTGCAAAAGGCATACTTTTTTTGTCTCTCATCCTCTAATCATTTTACTGCTAAACCTTGGGAACTAATTTATCCAAGGTCAGTGTTATAATGAATCCTGATTTTTATGTCTCATAACTCAGGTTGATTTAGGAAAGCTATGATAATCCAGTCCAGGATTTATAATTTATCCTAAAATATGGATCCAATGTAGAACAAACTCTAAATCTTCTTGAGTATGGGCTGGGCCGAGGTTTTTGGTCAGCTGCCCAGCCTTGCTTTGTAGCGCGGGCCCTCAAGTCCAGGGCAGGCACCCAGAGCTCACCTTGGGCAAGTGCAATGGAGACAGGGTCGCTGCTAAGAAGCGCATCATAAATATTTAACTTCTTCCGGACACAGAATTTTCCTACAGCAGCTCTCAAGAAAAAAGCCAAGGCCAGGAGCTTTAATGTACTAAGGAAAAAGGAACATTACAAGAATAAACAGTTTACACCTATTTTTCTGGCAACTGGAGTAAACTCTGGGCAGCCATGTTAGGACGTGAACTGGGGACACAGAGTGACGTCCTCCATACTTGTTAGAAGCACCGTGATGATGTCTAGGGACTCTCATTACTATGTGCCATCCACATGTTTCAAACTATGTGCCAGAGAGAGTCTCAATAAACTGGTAGGCAGCTGCACTGCCCAGTATGATGGCAATCGAAAGACTATGAGCGCTGGCTGCAAAGGTGATCCATTTCACTGATCGCAATGAGATAAAGCAGACGCGGACAGTGGGCAACATTTCGAAAACCCTGAGGACAAGGTTCGAATGCACAGTCATGTTCACATTTCACAAACACTGTACGTTTCTCTAGCACACATTTCATCAAGATAATGCTGTGGTGCTGGGGAGATAGCTCAGAGGTGTAGACACTCGCCGGAAAAGAGCGAGGACCCAGGTTTAATCCCAGTCCGGCATGCCATGCTGGTCCCCGAGCCCAGGGCACACCATGCTGGCTACCAAAACTGGGTGTGGTGATGCATGCCTGTAATCCCAGCTCTGCGGAATTTGAGACAGAAGGATCACTATGAGCCTGAGCTGTGTAGCGAGATCCTACAACAAATAAGTAAATATGACTTTGTGGGCCAGTGGGAAAGTTCTCTTCAGTTAAAAAGATCTCATTACAATAATATTTCTAATTACACTGAGGCCTGCCAGTAACAATTCAACATATGTCTCCTAACATTTTAATCATATGTTGTTAGTGGACAATATCCTATTAGGAGTATTTCAAACACCTAAGATAAATATCCAAATTTCTCAACAGAGGACAACATGCTATTTTCTCTAATAAGGAAATCATTTTCTATTATAAATTTTTCAATTCCAGAAAGCATAACCTTGGGATGGCCAAGTAGCTCAGTGGATAAAAGCACATGTAAGCAGGCACAAGGGCCAGGACTTCCTATCCCTGGGCCTGCCATGCTGGCCCCGCCTCCAGGTCACTCTGAGGCAGCAACTGAGTCTGTGTGTGATGGCTTGGATCTGTAATCCCAGCTTTTGGCAGGCTGTAAACAGGTGGGCCACTGCGAGTCCTGTCTAGTCGTGAGACACTGAACACCCTGTAGACCCATCCTAAAGTACAAAAGAAAAAACAAAACAAAATAGAGGAAGAAAACCGGAGGAATTTCTACTCGAATCAGGCTTTTCAGCACATATTGTCTAAATCTATGTTAATATTGCTTTGGTGCATATGCTGCTGTGTTTATCTATTCACCTATTTAACCATGACCTACTTTTTAAAATATGCCACACATTTATTCTAAGTGATGGCTTCTTTATTTTACCACAGGGCAGAGCTCCCCTTAACTATTCTCCAGTCTCAGCAATAGAAAGGGAGCTGACTGGAAAACAAGCTGACATGTACCATTCAAAGGGGCAAAAGTGAGCAGTTGAAGAGCAGAGAATTTTTCAGATTTACAAGGGAAAGAAAGTGGATCAGTAATGTTTCAAAAGACTTAGGTTTTTTTTCTGTGTTAGGTGAAACAATTGCTTTAACTGAACACTGATAAATCTAGAAGTTAAGAGCAACATATTTATACTTGTCATACCAGGCACATATATATTCTTCATGAATGAGACTATATTCTTAGTTAATTTTTTTTTCTAGAAACCTTTTTGTTTTTCCTCAGATTTTTGAAATCGTACCTGTGAGAGTGCAGAATTCATTTCTTTCTCAAAATATGCACACAAATTTGTATTTCTAGTCAAGTTAGCACATGGCAGTGTCTTACACCTAGAGTAACCTGTATTCACTGAACCATTAAATTATCTCAAATTCTGAAGAACCATTTATAAAACACTTTAATTTTCATTCATGTGAAAGCGTTAATTGCCTATATCCGTCCCACTGACATGCTGCTGACCCATCAAAGTGAAACACAAGACTGCTCTGGTTTCTAGTTTGTGATATTTGTATTTCAATGGGTGGTAGAAATTTTTAAAAAATGTACAGAGGGAATATATAAATTTTGTGAAGACTATAAAATGTAAATCAATGCTTAGGAATCTAGCTTTCTATTAAAAGCATTCCATCAATTATGTCCAAGATGGTAGCATTAGAAACAAAATTACAGTGTAAGACAGGATTATTCAATGGACAAGAATCTGGAAGACAAAGAAGTATAAAGCATGCAGTGTACAAGACGCTTCCAACAATGCATTTGGTAGTTAGCAGAGGGAAGTGAAGGATGATAAGTTTAGAATTAAGTGGACTGGCATGACATATCTTCATACAAGGAAGCCCAAATGGGGTGTGTAGAGATGAATAAATAAAAAATCCTCACAGTGAAAACACACTTTAAATTAATATCCTTCATAACACTCTCCTTCACTTCAGTGCTACTGAGCCTATCATTCCTCGAGTTTTCTTAAGCAGTTCCAGAAGATGACTTGGGAGATTTCTGCTGCCTACCACCACTTCACAGTAGGACAGGCTCATGGGAACTCAACGATGGAGTATCATTGACCTTATTCTCTGGATCTGCCACCTCAAAAGTTAAATATTTTGAATCAATGAAAGTTATTAAGGCAACCATAACAGCACAACTCAAGGGACTTAGGAAAGAAACCTTCTAGACAATGGAAAGAACAAGGGGATAAGTTGGCTGACAGTGATCCCAGTGAATGACACTGTGCCTTTTGCTATAATATTTTTAACTTTAAGTGTTTATTTTTCAGGCAGCTCTTGTATAAAGAGAGCGGTGTAGGTAGCTATTAAGATTGGAAAGGAATGACGATGCACAACCAGTGAAACAAGTTGATTTGGACTTTTAAAAGAAGACTGATTATCCTGTGGAAAGTGCATTGGAGAGCATGAGCGGTAAGGCTGGGTGAACAGAGGAGAAGGTCTCACTTAGAGATGATAGTTGGGTCAGTGAGCGGCATTGGTGACATTTGTGAAAGTAGCAATAAAATTGAGATAAAGCAAAAGGGGTATGCTTTGTTTCTACTAATTACTTGTTCTTATTCTTAGAGCCTTATGCCAACCCCATCATCATATTAATATTTAACTATGTGAACAGGACAGCAAAAGATACTACACTCTAGTGTTAAGCTTACTCTCAGAAGGATGAAAACACTTTGAATGAAAATAATGGAGAAAATCGATGGTAACAAAGACACAGCCACAAGAAAACTTCATGAGATTTTCGTGCAATGTGAAAGGTATAAGGATCTTAACAGTATAGGACAAATTTATTCATATATATGCCGTGAAACTTGATAAACAAAATATGAAAATATTATTTTATTGTAACAAGGTAGCTTATAAAGTTTTCCTGATGAGATTATAATTAAAATGCATATACATTTTCCTATGATAAAACTGTCAGCATATTGAAGTTTTTCTGTCATGCTTATGAATGTATTTTAAATGTGACTTTGCTAGGTCACATATAACTAATCTAGAACATTCTCCAGCTTCTCATAAGTTTGCTGAGGGAAGAGCTGTGCTTCAGCCTGGGTCATATCGGCAGTGTCTGCTGCACTTCTCAAGAGAGAAACATCAGGCCTCAGCGATGTGTTGAAAGACAGTGAACGGCACCGTGCACATTCCTCTTGCACGGCATTTCCACTGTTGGTAAATGCACCCTGAGGTCTAAATGATTACCTAAGAACAGAGCCCCATCAGTCTGTCTTCTGGCTGTTACATAGACGCTGTAAAGCTTAACAGTGCTGCAAACTCTTCAATCAAATAGACATCGTGGCTGTGCAGTGAGAAGCCAGGACTCACACGCTAAATTTACACACCTTGTGAACATTAACCTCTGCAGAGCTCACTTAAAGAATCACCAGTGAAACTGCTATCTCCAAGGGACTGATTCTCTTATTTTTTTCATGTGGGTCCACTTCATGCAATTGAGTCAGAAGCTTCTGCTTGGACGCACGTTGACTCAACCCTCATTTCATCCTTAGTCCATAGCACATTGACAATCACTGTGCCCTTTACTCAGAGTCTCCCCACAGTGCCGGTTGTGACTGCCAAGTCCCGCAGCAGACACTGAGCCATTAATCTGCCTTTGAGCACTGGGGTCTCTCTGACACATATAAATATTGCAGGTGGCCGACACTCAGGTTTCTTGCTCATGTTCAATACTAGAAGTAGGAGAGCTCACAGGACTCATCTCTTTGGATCCTATTTTTCCTAAACTCTTCACTCACCATGAAATCTCCATATAGTTTGCTTGTGAGCATGCGGCATTCTATAAATCAATAACAGTAAGAGAGAATGCTGGTGGTATTGAATCCTGGTGCAGGCGAGTGACATCGAATTTGATATCAACACAATGTACTTCACTGTTCAACCCTTCGCGTACCGTATCTATTGAGCTTATTCTGTCAAATGGTCATGTGCAGCAGATTCAATGGATATGCTTAATTAAAATGTATCATCATAGGATTCTCCTAGAAGAAACACATAGGCAGAATTGTTCAGTCATACAGTCTATACAGTCTTCATGTTTTTATCATGGCCAAGATTTCTGAAGCAGGTCACTAATAGGCCCTATTAGTAATACATCACCAACTGTGCACTTGCTCTTATTTGGGAGTGTGCATTTTTTTCTTTTTTTTTTTTCTTTTTAATCGCACTTGGGAAGGCCAGGTTACCTCAGTTTTAGTCCTCGGCCAATCCCTTCAGGTTCTCACTGTATTTCTTATCCAGCAACAACTTTCCCCGTAATCAGATTTAAGTCCGTTGAGAACAACCACAATTTATTTATTTTTTAAAATTATTTTATTTTAAAAATATTTTTTATTGTTTAAATTTAACAATGGTTATATTACATATTTTCATCATCAGATCAGTTTAGATTAATACATATAGGTATATAAGGTTGATCAAACAATTAAACATTTACCCTTCTAAGTCAACATTACTTTTTTTCACCCCTTTTTCTTTTCCCCTTTCTTTTCTTTGAAAGTTGACATATTGCATATTGTCCTCCCAATCATTCTACAGAGTACAGTGTGTGGGCATGACCTACCTCCCTATTGATGTTGCTTAGAAAAAAAAAAAAAAAAAAGGAAAAGAATAGAATATACTTTTCTTTGGACTAAGAGGAAGCAGATACATACACAGTCAAATGTTCTGCATTTGTAGTGGGCCACCAGTGAAGCTTGTGATGTTGGAGGCTATTCAATCTAAGCCCCCTAAAGCTCATCTCACCAATTTACAATTTAAAATAAAATGTAGATAAATATCTGGTCTTCTTTTCTTCTCCATCAGTGTCTTTTTTTGCTAGACTGGAAAATATTATTCATTTATGATGCAGAATGAGAACTTTTTTGAAAACTTGAATTTTAAGATGACAAAAACTATTATTTGCACAATTGATAAATTCATTTGTTCTTCACATTTCTCAAGATAGAGAAATAAATTTGAAATACAAAGGAACTCATTATTAAGCACACACTTTTCTTCCAAACAACGCAGAGTGTTAATGTAATGAACACGACTGTTACAAAGAGAATCACTAGGAATGCAGGGCTTTATTCACCCACCGGAACAAACTCAATTTCTAATTAGTAGAGAAATGAAGTCTTCGAAAGAAAAGCAAGGACAAATTTTCTTTCTTATGCTTCACCTAAAAATATTTTTTCCCAAGTAGCCTTGCTAAAAGCAACGGAATAAATGGTTTATGGATTTCGACAGAAAACAATATGTAATTTTCAAAGTAACTTGGATAACTTTCTTGCAATTAATTAGTGATAGCTTGGTAGCCATTTATGAAGGATGTCAGGTTATATATATATATATATAATCATGTTAGGTAATATATATATATATAATATATATATATATAATCATATATATATATAATCATGTTAGGTAAATGTATTTCTGTTTAGAGATTCATAAACCAACTGTGTTATAATTTAGTAAACATACATAAATTCAAAGTAGTAGAAGATTCCTACCTTCTTCAACATATGTTTGCTCCTCATTATTAGTTTATGAGTGCTGGGGTGTAATATAACAGTGATAGGTTGTGAAAACACTGGAGAAGGAGAACGCTCACCGTGTTTGGCAAACACCTTTACTCTGAGAGTGAATTCATATATTGTAGCTGTAACCCATGATTTTCTTCTAGCTCAAAATCAAAACATAGTTCTGAAAGGAAAAGAGTATCAAGTATATCTGTGAATAGCGCCTGCATGGTTTCAAAATTCTTCTTCGTTCATTTTCACATAGGTCTTTTGGTTTACCATTTCAGTTTCAGTACTGTAATAAGCAAAACAAACTTTTAAGTACACAATTAAAAATTAATGACACATGAAACAGTTTTGATATTCAAGTCATTTTCCCTGGGAATTTCAAATGTCTACTTTTTAGTACTTGATTTACTGTATTCAGACTTTACCTAGAGACACACAAACTACACTAAAAGTTATACACCAGATGTCAGCTTGTTGCCAGCGCAGTGTGTAACGTGTCTCACGTGACAACTCTTCAATATGGTAGCATGTGGATGCCAATATAGTGCTCCCAGTAGGAGAGTGATTTTTATAGATGTTTAACTATAAAATATTGTACAAACATTTCAATGAACTTTAGTGCTATTGTAGCTGACTAAAAATGTAATATGTAACAACTCTGTGTTCTTCCTACTATATAATAAGGGTATTAGAATGATGAGAAGCCATCCACAGTCATGCAAAATATGTACATTTTCATTAGCAAATCCCTAAATATGTAAAATCATCTGTGTAAAAATGTAGCCTGTAAAAATAACCAAATAATACTGTGCACGCAAATCAGCTAGTGGATATGAAATAATATTAAGATCTGTTTTCCTCAAAACCTATGAAGATATGAAAATGAACTCTCTCTCTCTCTCTCTCTCTCTCTCTCTCTCTCTCTCTCTCTCTCTCTCTATCTCTCTCTCTCTCGCTCTCTCTCTCGCCTGTATGGGATATTAAACTCAGGACCTTTCTCATGCCAGGCAGCCACTGTTCCACGGAGCTAAATCCCACACCCTTCAACTCCTTTGACCGATCATATTACTGTATCTTTAGAATAACATGAATACGATTAAAGGAAACCTATAAACTTTAATAGGTAACTATGAATATATTGTCAGATACCTTGGTTACAAGTAATATAAACCTATTTTGGTTTATCTAGATGAGAATGGAAATGTACACACACAATACACATACACAAATGCACACAGGCGCGCACATCACTACCACCACCTACAAACAATCATGCAGGTTTAGTCAGGAGTTCATGAAATACAGAATTGAGTGGAGGAAGGAGAATCAAATTTGGGAGAAATTCAAGTATAAGAGCAATATTCATTTTTTTTGTTTGTTTGTTTGTTTTGTTTTTGTGGGACCAGGGTTCGAACTCACGACCTTGCACTTGCCCAGCAGGCACTTGTGCCTCGGAGCTATCTCCCCAGCCCCGAGACCAAGAGCCATATTCAGACTAAAGAGGAAACAAGAAACACTACTACAATCTATGCAGGTGTTCATCCTCCTCTCATGATAAATGAGTATTAAGTCACTGTGCCACTGATGACCGCAAATGAGTCCTACGAGTTCACAGCTTTATTATCTACCTATTCAAACTTCAATGCAAAACCACCTAGTGGGCTGAATGCGAATCATCTGCCCAGAGTCTTGCATTGGATATCTCACTGAGGAGGGGAAGTTCTTCCTTTTTCAACATCCCTGAAGCAGGTAGACGTAGTTCTTCAACAGGCACATAGGCCAGGAGAGTTTCTATCAATAATTTTCTTAGGAATGGGTCATATTGTCTACTAGCCATGTATGTTTCAATAGTTGTTAATAAATTAACAGCTAGTGTCCTGAATATTAAAATGTGGCATTCTGTGAACTGCATTTTCTTTCATTTCTAATATTCTATGTTACTTCTTTTGGGTGGATTAAAATCCCATTTTGTAGGAATTCCCAAACCTAGTTTTATTTACTTACCTATTTACTTGTTCATTTTAATCGATTTGGTTGTTACAGGGTCTCACTACACAGCTTGGACTCCTAGTGATCTCTGTGTTGCCAGCTTCCCCTGCCCAGGGGATTACAGGTGTGCACCACTACACCCGGACTCTGCGACTGGTTCAGCCCACCCTAGGGGCAGGGCCGGTGCAAAACGTGCTACCAGAGATTGAATCCCAGTCCTTGCGCTTGCCTAAGCAGGCACTTCAGTCTGCTGAGCTATCTCATCTGCTCCCTGCAACCTAATCAAACCTAATTTTAAAGATTTCCTTTCTTACCGTGTACAACCACTCTAGTCTCCATTTTGTTTTATCCCAACCAGGTTTGCCCAGAAAAAAAAAAAAAAAAAATTAAAACTTTTAGTATCAAAAAGAACAAAATAATAGAAAAACAGAGATTTTCTACCTCTGTGGCCCTTGCTATGTCCCTGCTCTCTTAGCTCAGCAAGTACGGATACTAATACCAGGGCAAAGTCAATACCTCCTGGTCCGGTCTTTGCAATCTGATCTTAGCTGTAGATCTCAGCAATAACCAAGCCATCTTCCAGGAAATTGGCCCTGATCTTTGCTTCCTGCCTGCATTTACCTTAAAGTACAGCTGGAGATGTCATATCAATTTTTCCCAAGTTTCTGTTTTTAATGTTGTGGCATAAGGCACACTCTGAAATTGCCAGTACCTGGCTGTTCTTTCCATGTCTGTCACTTTGCTAATGCCGTGACAAGGTGCCTGAGAAAACTAATTCAAAGGAATCGTTTATTTTGGCTCCTAGTTTCAGAGTTTTTTACTCCATGTTTGGCCAGCTTGACTGGTCTTGCCCCACTTGGATATCCAATGTCGTGGGGGATAGGCAGGCTATGCAGCCAGAGCGACTTCTCAGCAGAGAGTGAGGACAAAGGCGGAAAGCATGCTATGCCCTTCCCAAGCCTACCCCAGGATCCACTTCCTCACTGAAATCAGCTGTGAACTCACGAATGAATCAACTCCTTGACTGGACTAGCAACCCACTGTCCAGCTTTCTCTAGTTCCCCTCAACGATGGATGCTGCATTCTAATTCAGGTGGGAGTTTTCGGGGAGCTTCCAGTTCCCAGCCCTACATCTGCAAGGTTCTTTTCCCTAGAGGTCTTCCCTTTTAGTCACTTTGCTACCATGTTCTGAGGTTTTCAACCTCTTTGGCCTTTTCTGTGTCCCTCTTCTGTTAGCTCACTAAGTACAAGTAGTAATGTATGAGCAAAATCATAGAACAGCAAACTTATAGCCATTTTATAGTGAAAGTTGAAAGTCGGCTCAGAGTCTGAGATTATGCTTGTGCTGACTGTCACACGGTGACATTGCTCGGCTCAGCTAACCTTGACTGTCTGCATCCAGCTGCTTCTTGCACGTAGTCAGTCAGCTGAGCTTGGCCACACCCAGCTGCAGTGCCTGTGCTTTTCAACTTAAAATAGGTACATAGGTAGCTTTGTTTTGGCTTTCTTCAAAAACTCTATACTTTGTGCCCAGAACACACTGACCTAGTCGAAGGCACTTTCAACTCTACCTACTCTTCTCAGACTCCCTCCTTCTCAGGATATTTCAAGCAAATCTTCTTAGGACAATTCTGCCTACAACATATGACGTAATTGTTATAGTCATACCTCCCACTCACAAACTGTGTTTAAACTAAATTCAGAACTGACTCTGGACTGGTGATTTGAACTTGTGGTTGCCTAGTCCACTAGCGTAATAGAAGCTTCCACCTCACACTTCAGTGCACAGAGCCTTCCATATGGTTTGATAATGGTTTTCTGCTATAGTACAGTAGTTCCTCGCTATTTTATGGTTCAACATTCATGGGCTTACTGTTTCTCAGATTTTCAAAGAATATTAATCTGAATGGATTTTTTTCGTTATATAGTGGGATTTTGCAGTATCATGTAGTACATGTAAGTTGTTAAAATTTCATAGAATTACTAGTTTAGAAAATGATCAACAATATTAGAAATGTTTTTGAAAGTGTGGGAAAGGTTTATAATAATGTGGGAAGGGTTTATCAAGCCTTAAACTGTATACAAATACTAAAAGAAATATAACATCTCTACTTGACTTATTTTCACTTATTAAAGGGCTCTCTGGAAATAACTGCTGCACTAAATGAGCTACCACTGTTCTTGTCTCCAAACAACCAGAAATCACAACAGACCTAAAGGGAGAAATCAAAGACAAGCTTCTGTGCTGGTTTCTTATGTAAAGCCAGGCAACTAGAAATGCAGACCACAATATTCTGGAAGAAAATCTGTGCTGTTTTTCCTCCCTGCAGTGCACTGTAATCTTGCACCAGAACAGAGTGTGGCCTGCACCACTGATACCAAGCCGGGAGTCAGCGCCGGTTGGCCGGTGAGGAAGCCATCCCAGTGCGTTCTAGGTGAAATCATAGCAGCCTCCTGCCTTGTGTTCCACTTTAAGTTTTTCATTAGAGCATGTTTGCATTACACAATCAGTGCATTCCCCGTGGGGTGTTTGCACAAGGGTAACCTCTGTTTTTATTAGCTATTCTTCGAGGCTATTCATGCATTATGTTCTAGAATTCATAAAGGGGTAAGGGTTTCCAATCTTAAGGGTTGCTTCAGTTGAGTAAATGGGAAGAGTTAGTCACAGTGTTTTTTGCCATTTTTGACAACTATTTTATAGGAAAATTTCAAGTCTAAAATTTATAATGACTACTACATTTACTCAAAATAAAATTCACCTTATGATATCAAATGCAGCAAAAGTAAAATCTAATTTGCATACCTCTACCACTCCGGGCCACATGTTCATTCCTGCAGCCATGGTGTGGTCTTTCTCTGTTCCAATGAAGGACATCACATTCGCTTATTCATGCAAGGTAGTTGTTTAAGCATGCATTATATATCAGCTGGTTCCATAGATATTGCACAGATATCACCTTTTACATCAGGAAAATCACAGTCTAGGACAATATATCCCAGAATTGAAGATTGATATTTAGGTAAAAAGAGAGTGATGAAAAGATGAGGCCTCGGTATATCAAATCTACAATGCTTTTCAAAAGTAAAGAAATAAAGATAACCATAGTGTCTTTTACTCATTTCACCAACACATGACAAAGCTACTAAGCCAAGATCCTGAAATTCTCCTACTGTGTAATATTAGCCATTAAATATAGGTTAATATAAAGAGGTCTAATGTTTTAGATACTTTTTCTTCTTTAAATGTTAACACATAAAATGTGTAATCTTATTTGCATCAGTTATTAATAGCAGACATATTTCAAATGAGTCTTTCTAAGGATTTGTTCCATACCAGATTCAATTAAGGCAGATTTCTATGAATAGAATATTACATTTCATAGTCTTTAAAAAGGTCACCTTGACTACTGTTTAAGCATTATGCACAGAAATGTTGGTATTTTAAATAGAAATATATTGAAATTCTAAACATTTATCTAGGAAGAGATATTTTAATTAAAGTACAACGACTATAATTTAGACTATGTCATATTTACAAATACTGTCTCTAGTACGATACATTCACTATTTATCACATTGAAAAAATATTGTTTGATGAATAAATGATCAGCTATCTAGAATAGTCACAGCCATTGTTTGACCGTTTGCTCTCTGTGAAAGCCTAAGATAATGTTTTCTCTCTAAGTGACTCTCCTTAGACACACTATAAGCCAATGGTCTTTTCCTTTGTGGCTCCATAATCTTCTTGCACAGAAAAATGTGGAAACCACTGAGATATAGGATGTTACAGCGCAGTTTTTCTTATGTTCTGAGTCCTCACTGATGTTGGGTTAGGGCCACAATGTTGGCAATACCTGAATACAGCTACTTTCTCTTTGTTCAACAAGAAGAAATTTTTCTGTAACCAACAATGATTACAAAAATTATCATGCCTACATCCTTTTCTCTGAATAACTACTGCAAGAACAACAACATGCACTATATCAATGATTGGGAATGTACTACTAACATGTTTTGAAACTGTTGCCTTGCTATTTCTTATTAAAAGTAAAAAAATAGACAAATAAATGATTAAGAGAATAAAGGTAAAGATGATATAATATATATATATATATATATATATATATATATATATATATATATATATTCCCTCACTCATGAAGTTATTTAATGGTAAGAGACAGAAACATCAAGAGCAAGACCTGCGTTTATCTTTCTCTTACCGTTAAAGCAAGGACTTGTGAATGAAGAAGTTAACAGTATGAAATGCTGAAATAGCTAACAGGAAAATGGCTTCTGTTGTATTTATATGTTTCCTCTTCTAGAATTTTCAGTCCCACCTGACAGCTCCTGTAGATGTTATGAGCAGTCAGTCCCCAGGGGAATATCTGTACATGAATTCGTCTGTGTAAAAGCAGTCAGGCTGCACTTTGAAACCGAGAGTGACCACAGAACCTCTCTCTTTTTCTCCAAGGCCAGAGCTGCTTTTGGTTTGGTTTTTGTTCTTTCTCACTTGCTCAGTCTAGATATTTGACCCATGGTCATGATCCATCCAAGTGAATTGTTTTGGGTTCCGTTATGATAAAACATGTTAACATTTTAAAACTATTTATCTGATATACAAAGACTACATTCTTGTTCAGCATTTGGCAAAGAATATAGAGCTTGTGTTGCACGGTAGAACTAGACTTTTTTCTTGGTGTTCCTTTACAGGTAAGATATTTAAATATGGTCTGTACTTATGAAGTATTCCAAATCATAGGACATTTACAAAAAATCAGAATGTCCCAAACAAAATTTTGCATAAAATCATTTTCCATGTATTTACTAGCTGTAAATTATAAATGTATTAATGTTTATTACAGGCATAATAACTATTCTTTCATCAGTATAGTTTCACTTTATAAACTATAAATCTATTTTATTTCTCCTGTGCCAAATACTCTTAAGAGTAAAAGAGGCCTAACAATCATGAGCCTCGAGCTTAATTGCCATATCAAGACAAATTACCTAGACATAGGATATTAATCAAACACTATTAAGGACAAAGAATTATACAATGACTAAGAATTTTCCACCCATTAATGAAAAGGATAATATTTTATATTCATAGAAATTTTAAATATTCAGAAACTCACAATCTACAATACTATTTGATAATAATATCTACAGGCACAATGTATTTTTATAAGGTTTTTGTAAATTAAAGAGAGAAAAAGGGCACATCAGAATGTATTCAGCATTTAAAAACATTTAGTTTTCTTTATGGTTTTTACTTCTGCATTGAAAGAAAACATACTAATGTGGTAAATTTAGGTGATACTGAATTGTTTTTTATCAGATTTCCATTTACTCAGAGTAACCAAAATTTTTAGGAGTTTACTATCACAAAAATGTTTGTATGTATATGTACACATGAAAATTGATGTAAAAATCTTCCCCAAATCTCATGTGTCTGGAAGCTGACCAGATGGTGGGATGCAGTCCTCACAGTGGATCCATTCCCTGATGAACTCATCGCTGAATCTTCTGGTAAGAAGTAGGTCCATGAAATCATGCATTCCTGAGCCTGGTTCCTCCTTCCTCTCTGCTTTCAGGCTGACATGATTTGGAAAGTTTTATGCCACTATGCTTATGCACTATGCTATTTCTGCCCTGCAATCAACTGAACATGTACTGAATCTTTTGAAATCATTAGCCAAAATAAAACTAACCTCCTTTAACCTGAGGGTGTTGGCCACTCTGTCTCAGTGACAGTGAGCAATGCAAAACAGTGTTACCAGAGACTGTGTTCATTCCTTTGACTGTTCTCAAACCTAGGTTCAGTTGCTGGATTTGATTGTCTGGGAGGAAGTTTGGAAGAGTAGAACAAAAATCCACTAGACTGTGATAAGTAGAGCACAGTGGGTAATTTTATGGAGCTCAGAAAATCACAACACTGATACGAATCTGGACAGTAAAGGCAGCGTGCATGATGAGCTTTTAGGTGGAAATGAAGATTCTATTCAAAATTGAACTAGTCATTAGGGGGTATTACATTTTGAAAAAAAAAATTTGTTTACACTTTGTCCATGTCCTAAAAATTTATGTGAGTCTTAACTTAATGGTGGCTGTTAAGTAGACCTAATGGCGGCAGACTTAATGGTGGCTGATTTTCAGGGTAAAATTTCTGGGTAAAGGAAATTTTAATATGACTCAATATTCAGGATGCTATATAGTGGTTTCTCTCTGCTTTTACAGATGTACAGTAGGAAGCAGCAAAAAATAAACATACGCTAATGATTTTGAAAGGTTTTCCCCCCAACAGGAGGAAGGGCCTGCAACTGGGATCGAAAAGAAGGTGCTTACTGAAAAATATTATTACTAAAAACAAGGAAGGTATTTTGCATCAGAAAAAAAGGTATGAAAACCTCTCACAAACTGGAAAGACTTCAAACTTCTCAGGCTTAAGTGTGAAAATTAGGCAATTTCGAAAAACTGCCCCTTCAGATGAGCTCTTAAAGGAGACCACTTTAGGCAATGTCCACAGCGCTGTTTATCCTAGAGTTTAGTCACCTAGACACTAAGGACTACTGCTGCCATGGACTAAGGGGACCTGCCTCCTGATCTGTCAGAACACAGACCGTGGCATTTACCACATAGAGCTGATTGTTAGGTCTTCAAAATTCAAGAATTGCCTGATCATGGAGGCTTCCAGCTATTTTTCAGAAGTAAATCTGGGAAGCCAGACAGTGTCCCCCTGAGTAAGTAGCACACAGGGATGCAAGAGTGAACCCTAAATAACACTGGAGATCTTAGGAGGTTGGAGATGTCAGGGAAAGGAACATCTGTTGAGGAAAGGCACAGGCGGTGAGCGTGTCCATCCTAGGAGAGAGAATGCGTAGGCTTCAAACAGAGCTGCCAAATCTTTTGCAGCTCACATCTTGCCACAAAATGAAGGGGCCTGAACATGGTGATTTACTGAATAACATCTGTTCTACTGGGATGTTGTTCTAGCTTCTGTCTAGATTTGCCATCAAGGGGAGGAAGAGTTTTAGAAGTGGTTGAATCTAGTTTGTGATTTATTCACCATCTAGTGCTGTGAATAGGGGTGTGAACATCTCTCTGTTTTAGTTACTTTTCTCCCATTGCAGGGACAAATACCCGACACACAAAATGAAGGAAGGAAGGGTTTAGTTAGCTCAGTTACTGGAGGTTTTAGTCCATATTCCACTGGTTCCAAGGCTGAGTGGCACATGACAGAGAGCAGCAGTTCATGGCAGCGGAACAGCAACAATGGCGACAGAGGAAACCAACCAAGGGAGCAGAGAGCAACATAATGAGTCTGTCTCTCTGTCTCTCTGTCTCTCTTTTTAAAATTACATCAGGCTCTCTGCCTTAGGCTATCTGCCTCAGGCCACACCCATAGTCTCAGCAGTACTCAGACCATAATCTCATCAGTACTAAAACACGTAATTGCAGGGATCATCATTCAAGTCTCAAACTCGAGAAGTCCTCGCCCCATGATTGCGTGAGGCTCCGGGAGGACAACTAGACATGAACCATAACACTCACCTGCCGGAAGGTTGGCAGTCGGTATACAGTACAAGAGAGGAAACGCAGCTTGCCCCTCCCTCGTGTTTTCTCCCACTTTGGATGCTTTTGCGATTCTCTCTTCTGCTATGAAGTACTGTTGTCCGGTGGTCATGCCTCCCTGCCTTGGAGCAAGCAGATTCTGAAGAGAAATCTCTACCAACTGTGAGCTCAATAAACCTTTAACTTTAGATGCTAGGTATTGTCTCAGCAATGAGCATAAAATAACTCAGACAGAAGTGGTTTGAAATTTTCCGCATTTCGTGTAGGCCCTATTTGCTCTTTTATTTTATTTATTTATATATTTTTTTGTCTTTTTGAGACGGAGTCTCACTATGCAGTTCAGGCTGACCTTGAGCTCACTTTTGTAGCCCAGGCTGGTCTCGAACTCGCACCGATCCTTCTGCCTCAGCCTCCCGAGTGCTGGGATTACAGGCGTGAGCCACCACGCCCGGCTTTGCTCTTTTATAATGATAGCGTGTACCCTGTGTATACATTTTGAAGTACTTTGTCTCCTTTTTTTATCTTTGTAAGGGTACACAGTAAAGAGTTTGTTTTGAATTTCAAGATTTGTAGTTGGGCTTTTTCAGCAATGTGGGACCTGTTCAAGTTTTGCTGGTTTTAGTAAATGCTCTAAATGAATTTACCATAATGAGATGGGCATGACTCTATTGGAGGCCAAGTGTGGAAAATTATATTTTAGATCTAAAATTTCCCTCAGATGCTCAAGTGTTTAGAGAATGACTGGGCCATGAAAGTGCTAAGAGCCTCAGTGAGTTTATCTGACGCTTAAGATGGTAGCCGTAAGTGATTCACTGGTGGCACTGCATGGAACCTTGTATTCTTGTCTTCCTCACCTTCTGCCGCTCTGATTCCTGGCTGCCATCGGGTGAGGACCGCACATGCCCAAACACATTGCCACAGCATCCTTGTGGTCATGTGACCATCAAGTGAATCCACTGAAAATCTACAAACCAAAATCAGCCTCCCATCCTTTAAGTTCAAAGTGTCTTAATATTTTAGTTTAATGACAAGCAAATTGCTAGTACAGTTTCTGATGTTTTTATGTGGCACTGTATAGCTTTGATTAGAGAAGTTATTTCACATCTAGAACACAAATCTTTACTTTAGAAATAATGACACAAGGACATTTCTTGATAAATTATAAAGAGATAATTCATAGAGACTTGTTCATAATATAATATACATAAATTACTTTTTAGTTTTATGTGAAGATGTTTTTATTTTATTTATTAGTTCATGGAAAATATGATAAGATCAATTGGTTAAATAGATGTCAAGTACTTGGTTAGATATAAGAAACTATGGTCACACTAATTAAAAATAAAAATGTATGATGATCCTCATACATTCAAATTTTGTGTAAGTGAAATCTGCCAAGGTATAGGAAAAAATTGCTTTTTATAAATCACTGCATATGCTTACATTATCTTTAATATGATGTTATATCACAAAAATGATGGCAACACATTTGCATTGACCTCAGATACAATATCCTACTAAACTTTAGTATTGCAAGCCTTCATCTCCCAATGAAAGCCTCACTAGGGATTATACTATCATTTTTCTTGAGTAGAATCCTTTGAGACATGCATTTTCATTGTCCTCTCTTTTTAGACAAAACAACCACCAATGCTTAAGGTTGTAGGTACTGCTGTAGCTTCGTACATACTTCCAGCACCAAGAATCAACCAAGTCAGCTGGTGTGAATTCAGGTCTGTAATGTCCAAGTTTGTTTTTGTCCCAGGTACTGTATGTGGATCCCCGGTACTGGCTGATATATATCACTAGTTAACATATATTATGTATTGTCTTCCCTTCTCTGTTTGTGTCTTAATTACTTCTCTCCCATGGCTATGACAAAATGCCTGACACCTGAGCCTAAAAGAGGACAGTTAAAGGAGAAGAGTTTTGCTTCATGTACAGTTTGCAGACATTTCAGTCCATAATTGGCTGGCTTCAAAGCAGAGCACTCATGGCAAGGAGATAGCCATTCATGGCAACAGAAGACAGCAAAAGCCGCAAGAGGGACAGTAGGCAAGAGCCTCTTCATGGCCCCTATGCTGGATGCAGATTGGCCACCCTGGGAAGCAGCAGCACTTGCACACTTACTGAACCAGGAATCAATCACAAACTGTAGATTCACCTCCAAAGGTTTCATCCACCATGACCACATGAGGCTTTCTGGGTAAACCCGACATAAATTGTAACAATTTGTTATTATACCTCTCAATACACTAATTTTAGAAAATAGCAACTGACTCATTGATACTCTGGAAGAGGATTTAAGTTCTATTTCCAAAACCTTTCATATCCGTATTTCCAATAGTTACGACACCGTTTTTCTAGATCTGTTATAGAATGTTTATCTTATCTGATTCTTTAAATTTGGTTCCTTACCCAAACAATTACATTCTAATTGCAGGGGTTTTTAAACTTCATGTCTATTTTTCCTTTGTTATATGTTTTTAAACCATTTCTGTTAAAAATAAAATATTACCAGGCTATCTAATAACATTTAGTAAATATTTACTTTGTTTTCTCAGATGTTTATATTCAGGGGATTTCACTCCCATTCTATGCTGAAATTTCTCACTTCTTAGTGTTTAAGTTCTTTTTTTTCTCGATGGAAGAAATATTGTGTTGCCATGTTAGAACAAAGTAACTTAATGTCAATTCTCTATTTTGTTAAATGTATTAAATGGTATTTCTGAAAGCTTTTAAACTACATTTAAGACAAAATACATAAACTATGAAAAATCCCAGCACGCATACAGTTGTCATTGTTATTTTATACTTTGGTTAGGTTTTGAGCATTAATTCAAAATTTATTTCTCAAAATGTGGACAGCAAATTTTTAAATCATATTAAACATGGTTCAAAAACTCACTGGATTTCAAATGTTTTCTACCTGTAGAAGAAACTTTTCTGTTCATGGCACAGGGTACCTAAAAAATAGATTTATTTGACTATTAGCATATGGGAATGTCAGAGTTTATTCTCTTCTCTTCTGTCATATTTCTTCCTTTATTTAAGTTCACTTCCCTTCACTTTTGTGTCTTTTTTTTTTTTTAACCATATTCTTGAAAGGGTACAATTTTGTATTTCCTTGAATTTCCAAATATTTGTGTCAAAATTGTGTAACTGCTTATATCACATTGTATGGAAGGTTATTAGAATATCAATGATGGCCAGAAAATATCATTTCCAAGCTAAGTCAAAGATATTTGATACTCAGAAAGCCAGTGGTGATAAGCTCAAGTACCTATGTTACAGAGTAATAGTATCACAAAGCTTTTCTGCTGGAGGGCTAAGAATGTAAGTTAACAGACCAAAAATTGGAGAAAAAGAAGGGCTATAAGGATAGCCAGTATTTTGGCCCTAGCCCTTCAAGGTCAATAAAGACCCAAGATATAAGAGAATCTGTGCTGTAATATCCTATAACTCAGAGGTGTCCCAAATTTCCTGGTCAAGGAGATTATGGGACCTCCGAGGAAAGGGATGAATGAACTATAATGCGTCTAAGGAGAGTCACCCAGAGAAAAACATTCTCTCAGGCTTTCACAGAAAGCAAAATGGACAAGCAATGGCCGTGACTCGTCCTGAAGGCTGATACTAACAACAGTTCTACAAAGTACTGCCTATAGTCCCAAACTTAACCCTGAGGGCATTTGACCCTGGAAGATAAAAAAAAAAAAAAAAAAAAATGAATGTTTTGTTATACAGGTCTTGCTTCGACTTGCCCTTGACCACCCAGCAGGAAAAAACAAAAATGCTTAATTACAATGCATGAAACACAGAGCTAGATTGGTGAGACTAGCTTTAGGAGGCTTAGATTCAATAACCTCCAACATCACAAGCTTCACTGGTGGCCCAGTTCAA